>APFE031296224.1:272124-380067 GCA_000404065.3 Pinus taeda | reverse complement strand
ATATATATATTTTTTAACAAGATTGGATAGTGGATATATTACTAAAAGTTGGGATGGAGCAAGCTCTTGTTACAATCGATTGTAGCATAGATGGAAACTAAGCATTGAGAATGTGTTGGGAATGCAATCCATTCTCCTATGCTTGTATTCAAAAATTCATAGATTTATATCGCTATTCTAGAGTACTGCCTAACATATTGACCTACTAGTAAAGCAAATTTACATAACACTGATTCTCTGATAATTTTTCATGGTTTGTAAACTAACTGCTCCTGAGAGGGTTGTTTCTTCTTGTCAGAGTAAATAGAGTTCTCGCCTTCTGGCTCATGGTGGTGGTTTTGAAGTATGCCACTGCCTCCCCTAATGCTTGCATTTATTTTTAAGAGCCGTGATCTCTTATTTTTGAATTTTCATGTTCCTCTTCTAATAGTTATACTCCATTCTCATTTTAGACCTGATATCTTTCAGCGATTCTTAGAGTCTACTAATCATAAATTTGTTTGCTTTGCATGTTGGACATGCATCATTCCTTGTTGCCTTTTCTATGGGGTTGAATTCCATTTGATTTGCTTCCTTCTTTTTCCTCTTGAACTGCTTGATGTTCCTTGTGTTGTTGTGCTTCCTGTGCCTTGTGTTGTCTGAGTTGATCCTTCTTCTGATGTAGCTGCCTTCTAGTCTTTTGCAATGTAGGTCTTTGATGCTTGCTGGAGAGAATGTAACTTGGCAATCTTGGGGAGATGGATTACAAACAGGGAGGGGTGGTGCTAAGAGGGTGGGATTAGACAAAGGGCACAAGTATTTTCTAGTGGAGGAGTGAGCGGGATGAGAGGGATGATTGTAGTTTTGCATTGCGACTGGCCTAGAATTGGCTGAGAGCTTATTTGGAGTGAGGACGATATGGAGAACAGGAGAGCGAGAATGATGCAAGAGGGTTGGGCTTTTATACTGATAGTAGTTACCAGTGCACTGAAGAGGAGCCAAAAGGGAACTCAATGAGGGTGAAAACGCTTGGAGCAGGGCAAAGGCAGTGAGAGGCGAATGAAGCATACGAGTATGCCTTGGAATGGAGCTGCGAGAGATAATGCATTACCAACTGTGTTTAAAAAGGTTGAGAGTTGTCTGGTGCCTATCGTTGATGAGATGGATTGCTGCGTATTTCCTGTATGCTTGATCACAATCGTCCTTGCTGCCAGAATGCTTGATGCTTTTTTATTTCCTTTGATTTTTCCTCTGGATTCTAGTGACCATATGATTGTTTTTACAGTGATATTTTTTGTTGAAATCTTGTTGTCTTTTTTATTATTTCTTTTGGGAATGCTCGTTGTTTCTTCTTTTTGAAAAGATTCATGCTTCTTATCTTATGGATGGACTTATGGAATAAAGGTGTAATATTCCTCTTTGTTTTCCCAAGTGCTCCCTTCAAATCTTTTAACTGCTTGGTTAGCATAATGGTCTGCCTGTTGATTGTGAGTTCTCAGTATATGTCTAAAAATCACATCTCCTGAGCCTTCTAAATTCTTCCTTATTCTCCTATATACTCTGTTCATGAATTCATTGATGGGATTTTTGTCTCGAGCCATCGCCTCTATTATTATGGATGAGTCTCCTATTATAATGGGATCTTGTATCATTCTTTTTATTATTATTATTGTTCCCATTAACAGACTATAAGCTTCAGCCTTACTGTTTGAAACTTCTCCAAGTCCCCATTCATAAGTAACAATTTCTTTCCCATCCAGATCGAGGATGATTCCCCTTGCCCCGGCTTTCCTGGGGTTATGTTTTGAAGCCCCATCAAAGTAAATACAATGTCTTTTTTTATTTTTTTTTCCATGTTGTGAATTATTCTTCACTCAGTCTCATTGTCCAGCTAGATTTTGAGGGTTTTTTATTTTGTCCTTTTTGACCATTGTTATTTATTATGGCTTTGTTGAGCCAGTCTTTCTCTTCTTGTTGAAGAATGTTGTAGTCTGTTGTTGCTATTCCTTTAACATTTAGGATTTCAGAAGTTAAACCCCATGTTTTTGAAAGAATTTTCCTTATAATTGGGGTCTGGCTTTTGAAAATGCTTTTGTTTCTCATCAACCAAATTCGCCAACAAAGAACTGCTGGAATGCATTTCCAGATCGTCTGTATCATCACTTTCCTCTTTGTCATATATGGGTAGGCCTTCTCCCAGACTTGGAGAAATTCCGGCAAAGGCTTTGCGAAATTTAGATTGATTTCAAGAGGACTTATGAGCTGTTGCCAGCACTCTTTTGCTAGAATGCAATCCTGAAATAAATGTTGTATGGTTTCTTGTGCCTACAAGCACATTGGACATCTTGAAGGACCTTGGAAGCCTTTTTTTTTTTAAGTTTTCACTTGTTAATATCTTTCCTTTTGAGAGTGTCCAGGTGAAGATTTTGATCTTAGGCAGACTTTCAGATTTCCAAACTGTCTTCCAGAGACCCCAATCTTGTTGGTTTGGTTGATCTTGTAAAATTGTGTACCCAGTCTTGACTGTATATCTCCCACCACTTGGGTCCCAAAGGAAGTCACCTTCTTCATCATAGCTTATGGGTGTTGCCCCTTTAAGAAGTAGACTTAGTTTGACCCATTGCACTTCTAGATTTGCAGGGATTGTTAAGGTTTTCCATTCTTGCCATTCTCTTTGATTCCATAGAGAAATTGAGTGTAGTGTATTAAGGCCTTTTCCTCTCATCCATTTTGAATGCCCTCAAGTTCTGAGTGAGTTTTTAAAGGTTCTTCCCCCATAATTCTATCATCCCAAATCTATATTGTTTTTTCGTTGCTTGGGATTTTAGAAATATGATTACTCATTAAAGGGATTGTCTTTTTTATGAGATTCCAAACTTGAGTACACTATCTTGATGGGATATTTCCATTCAGCAGACTTCTCCTAGATTTGTCCATGTATTTTGAGGCGAGAGTTTTTTTCCACCAGATCTATTTTCCTGTGATCAGTCTCCATATTATTTTCATTCATAGGGCAGCATTCATGAGACCAGGTAGCCGAATTGATAAGCCTCCTTGTTCACATGGTAGTACTACTTGTTCCCACTTGACCAAACTGAAATTTTTTGTTTTCTGGCTTCCCTCCCTGCCATATTTAGCCACATCATTCCCTAGCTCTAGGTTTTGTTTTTCATTTTTTCAATCTGTTTGGTCCATAGTTCTGCCTTTATGTTTTCTTTGGAGATGGGGAGTCCCAAATAAAAGAAATGAGTCCATTTTTCTTGTATGGGGATGTCTAGGATTTGTGAAATCCTTTGCATGGTTCTGGGAGAGGTATTCCAGCCATATATTCTACATTTTGTATTGTTTAAGAGCCCACCTGAAACATGTAGGAAATCATCCAGTATTATTTTGAATTTTCTTGCAATTATTGTAGAGGCCCCTCCCAATAATAGAGTGTCATCCACAAACAAGGAGTGGTTTATGGTCTTTACTCCTCTTGCTATTTGAAGCCCAGTAATATTTCTTTCTTTTCTTTGTTTTTCCAATGTTGTGCTTAAATTTTCCGACGTTATAACATGTGAGAAGGGGGAGAGTAGACATCCTTGTCTGGGGCCTCTTGTGCTTTGAAAGAATTCGTTGGGCCTTCCATTTATAAGAGGAGCAATCCATGGAGTAGTGATGCAAGCTTGAATGACCTCTATTATTTCTTTAGAGAATCCAAGTTTTTTTAGAACTACCGCTAGATATGGGAGGCTGACCTTATCAAATGCATTTGCCATATCCAGTTTGATAATGATTCCTTTTTCTTTTCTTTGCATGCTGGAATGTACAACTTCCTGTACAATAATTACATTATTTATGATTTGCCTGTTGGGCACAAAACCTCCTTGGTTTTCAGATATTATTGTTGGAAGAACTTCTTTGATTCTATTTGCAATTATTTTTGTGATGATCTTGTAGGAGGAATTGCAAAGGGAAATGGAAGGAAATATATTGAAAGTGGAGGGGTTCGATTCTTTTGGGACTAATGCAAGATAGGAGGATTTTGTGTTGCTTCCATTTTTTTTTTTAGGACGTTCTTCACCATTCTTAATAAATCATTTCTTATTATGTTCCAATGAAGTCTGTAAAAGGCTATAGTAAAACCATCTAGCCCTGGGGCTTTTTTTGGATGTAGGTTCCATATGGCCGCCACTACCTCTTCTTATGTTATCTCTTTGCATATTTCTGAGTTTTGCTCTTTTTTTATTTATTTTTTTGTATGTTGAAGAAAGCTTTCATACTCAACTATATCTTCACTAGTTGAAAGTAGATTTTTAAAATGCTTGTGGGCTGCTTTTCTTAGATCCTCTGCACCTTTGACCTCTTGTCCGTCCACTTGAATTTTTTCTATCTGGTTTCTTGCTCTTCTTATTTTAATGGTGTTGTGAAAGAAGGTTGTGTTTTTATCCCCTGCCTTCAGCCAAAGGCTTTTGGATTTCAGTCTGGCCTCTTCTTCCTCTTTCCTGTTTTCCCAGTATATTTCCTAAAAAATCTCCTTCTCTCTTAAATAATCCTGCTTGTCTTCTTCTTTATTTTCTTTTTTAATTTGTATGTTGTCCATTTTCTTTTGCAGCTCTATTTTCCTTTCTTTTCTTTTCTTTTTTAATTTCATTTGCTCTTGCCCATTCCTTAAGCTTGGCTCTTAAATTTTTTTAATTTTATTTCCCAAATATATTTGGGTGATCCCGAGATTCTTGGTGCCCATGCTTCCTTGATTAGTTTGTTGAATTCTGTATTGTTGTTCCATATTGGACTATATCTAAATGGAAGGGGTCCTTGGTTTTCCATTTTTCCCATCATTTTGCCACCGGCTTGTGATCAGATGCTGTGGTATGAAGGATTCTTTATTTAATTGAGTTGTAAACTGCTGCTATGTTTTCTTGAATCATAATTCTATCAAGCCTTTCTTTAATATTATTTTTGCCCACTCTTTTGTTGCTCCAAGTATATTTTCCATTGTTTGGGGGGATGTCTATTAAGTTGTATTGCTCCATTATTGCTTCAAAAGCATCCCTGGATGATTTTGTGTGATATGTCCCTCCAAAATTATCTTCTATACTTCTTACCAAATTTAAATCCCCTCCAAGGATTATTTTCCCAGTTTGTATTTCATTTAGTGCTTCCTTTATGGTGTTCCAACATTTCTCTTTTTCCTTGCAATGATTGGGGATATATATATTTATGAAACTGTACTTCTCTTTTGTGCTTGTTTGCTTAGATTTGTCTGTATCCAGTGCTGATCCTTCTTTTGTTGTATCATTTCCCAGTGTCCTTTTTTTCATATTGTGCAGATTCCGCCTGAAGCTCCTATAGCCTGTATTGCTTCCCCTTCATAATTTTTTATTTTTATTTATTTTTTTTTATTTATTTATTTTATTTTATTATTTTTATTTATTATTTTTTATTTTATTATTTTTATTATTTTTTATTTTATTTAATATATTATTTCATTATTATTATTATTATTTTTATATTTTATTTTTTATTCATTTTTTATTTTTTATTTTTTTTTTCAGTTTCTTGGCTATTTATTTTGGTCTCTTGAATCATAAGAATGTCTGGATTTTCTTTTGCCAGAATGTCTCTTATGGCATTTTCTTTAAAGGATGATCCCAATCCTCGACAATTCCAGGAGACCACTATCATTATTTATTTGTTGGGTGGTGCAAGGGACCTTTCCCTCTCTATTGGCTTTTATCATTGTTTCCTGAGCTTCTTCTCAAAAAGGAGTCCATTGGTTGTTGCGTACCTAATGCCATTTCCTTTGTTGTAGCTTCATCCCTTGGCGCTTTGTTTGACTTTCTTCTTGTTTGTTTTTTATGTTCTGTAGTTTGAAGAGTTTTCTTTGACTGATTTCTTGTTACAATTTTGTCAACTAAAGGAGGGGGTGGAGATTGAGTGTTTGAGATCGGAGGGGATGCTAGGGGGTTGAGGGTATGGGGAGGGGTTCTAGGGGATGAGGGGGCTGTGGGGTCCAATGGCCCAAAAGGATTTAGGCTAATGAGAGAAGAGGTGTTGTCTGCTTTTGGAGATGAAGGGAGGAGGTCAGAGCAGGCAAGGGGCTGCAATGAAAAGTGAGGGAGTTGTTTATTGGATGTCTTCTTCCTTTTAGCCTGCTCCCATTTGTTTTCTGAGTCTTTTGCATTTTCATTTTCATTTTCTTTTCTTTTTTTGTACATCTATTAGCAAAATGACCGTATTCATGACATACCTTGCATTTAAAAGGGATTTTCTCATAGTCCAGCTGTTGAATGTGCGTCCATTGATCCACTTTGATTTTGATCGTTAGCCCTTTCCCTAGATCCACTTCTATGCAGATTCTGACACATGCATGCATATTTTCCTTTGGTTCACACCTGTCTATGTATTTCCCTATTACATTTCCTATAGCTTTAACTGAAACATCTCCCCAGCAGTGAAGGGGAAAGTGCGACAGCCTGACCCGGACTGGACAGCGCTGGGCACATCCATTTTTGGATCAAAATCTAGTGTCCATTTGTTCAGATATAGTCATCTTGTATCCATGAAGTATGGGCCATTCCTAAATATCATATCTTGATCCTCCTTGGTTTCGAAGTGGAAGGTGTAGTATCCTCTTCCACGGAACCTGGTTGATATTTTCCCATTTATTAACGTAGTAGAGTTCCTTTCAACCCATTTCTGGACCGTCTTCGGTGAGGGCCATAACTCAATAAACTGCCCAACTAATCCATGCTTAGCCAGGGATAAAGCTTCTCTACAAGGGAGAGTAGGGGGAAGGGAGATTTCAGGGATGTCTTCCAATCTTTTAACAAACTTGGTTATTGACGGTCGATTTTTGGCCGAACCCATTGCAGATATGACAGAGGCGAATGCTTTTGCTGTTTCTTCAGTTTCCTGTTGGCGATCTGGGAGGGGATCTCTGACCTCTAGAGGATCCATCGGACCAAGGCCTTAGCAGTAGGAGGCCACTGAAGAGCAGCTACGTGTTGCAATCTTCTAGCTAGGGCTGCGCAGTTCAGCGCTCAACAGCGACAACGATGGGAATAAATATCTAGAAAATTTCTTGTCGTTAGTTATAGTGTTAAATACTATTATCAAAAATTAAGAAATATGATTAACTAATATTGTTTATATTAACCTGTATACACTTTAATATTTATATCGACAAGCTAGAAGGTTGTTTAGAGGAAGCAGGCTATGTTGGCACAATCTTAGTTGGGATAGTCATCATCCTTCTTCTCTATGCTGACGATATTGTTCTTCTTGCAAGGTGCCTATCTGATCTTGATAAGCAACTTAGACTTCTTAAGGATTTATACTCTACCATGGATATGACTGTCAACATTGACAAAACAAAATTTATGATTATCAAATCCAAGAAGGACACTTACGCTAATTTTATGTATGACAATAGTAACTTGGAGGAAGTGTCTTCTTACAAATACCTAGGAATTGATATTCATCACAAGTTCAACTGGAACTATAGCATTGAGAAAAGGATCAATGGGGGGTGGAAAGCTTGTTTTGGTCTTGAAAATAATTGTAAAACGACAAATCTTGTAATGTGGGATAGAAACAAGTTCCTCTTTGAAACTTTAGTCACTCCTGTTATCTTATATGGATGTGAGGTTTGGGGTTGCAACATCTCTAGAGAATCCTGGAGAAATATTGAGCAAATCCATAAGCATTTTATAACGTATAACCTTGAAATTAAAAGCAATACACCCTGTCCTATTCTCCTTATAGAAGTGGGTCTTTCCCCTATCGAGAGCCTAACTATGACTAGGCTTCTGTTGTACAAGCACAAACTCAATAACATAGGAGACCATAGACTTCCTAAGCTAGTTTTAAATTCCAGCCAAAACCACCTGAGGCTCAAATAAGGTTGGTATAAAGACACCAGGGCCTGGTTAAACCATTGGGAGATCGACGAGAATGTTGCGTTGCAAAACATTAATAACATTAAAAATATTGTTACTTCTAAGTTCAAAGAAAAAATGTGGTGTGAGAAAGATTTAGCAACTAAAAGAAAATTGAGATATTATAAGGAGGTCATCAACCCCACCCTAGAAGATCAAAAGTATCTATCTGCTTTAACTAGCTCAAAGAAGAAAATTAATATAGCTAAGATTAGAACGAACTCTCATAAGCTCCATAGTGACATGGGTCGTTGGACAGTTCCTAAAACACCATGGATGGAAAGGCTCTGCCATCTCCGTGAGAATATGAACATCGAGGATGAAAATCACTTCCTCTTAAAGTGTCCCACATATAACCACATTAGATCTTAGATTCATAATCTTTGTTGCAATACTGACCTTCCTAGCCTTTTACGATGTCAAAATTATAGTGAGCTTGGGAGGCTTCTCTCCAATCTTTTTGAGCATAGGAATAAAATCTTAAATCAAACTAAATAATTCGTTTCTTTAAGTCCGATAGACCAAATATTGGTCTCATTGGACGTTAACCATCATCATCATCATCATCATATGTTTTTTTTTTTTTATTATTATATTATTTTTTATTATTAATTTATTTTTAATATAACAATACGTCATTTAATTGAAATATTTGCGAAAACCCATAATTATGAAATGGAAAAATAGAAAAACCAAAAACAAATAAAAAAAAAAAAGTGAACAAAAAATAAAAAATAAAATAAATAATATATTAATAATAAAATTGAATTCCAAATGTTAAACTATGGATAAGAATTTTTTGGTAAAAAACAAAGTAGAAAGACAAAACTTAATACCATAATCAAAATCAAAAGTTAAATAAAAATGAAATAAAAAAACAAAAAAACAAAAAAAAAAAGTAACTAATAGAAATGGAAGTTACTAAACAGTTTATAATAAGACCTCAACCAATCACCTTGCAAATAAATATGTTTACATAATAATAATAAATAACAAAAAATGAATTCGCAAAGTTAAACTATGGATAAACAACACAATTTTTTGGTCAAACAAACTAATACCCAATCAAAGGTAAAATAAATAGTATAATAAATAATAAATTATATTTTAGTATAGGGGGTTTACGTAGTGCATTATATTAGATATCATTTTTTTTGGGATTCAACTGTGTTAAGTAAGTCATTCATGTATGATCATTTCCATGAGAGGTATTCGTTAAGTAAGTCATTCATGTATTGACTTGGGATGCTCACAAGGGTGAAGAAATGGGATTGAAATTAGACACTTACAACTACCTCTCATGGAAATGGTCATACGTGAGTGACTTACTTAACGCAGTTGAATCCCAAAAAAATTGATATCTAATATAATGCACTGCGTAAACCCCCTATACTTAAATTCAAAAAGAGTGAAGGGATCTCTACTTGAATGGTTCATGAGGCACAATACTTGCTAAGGTTTTGCAAATGGGGTAGCAAGCTAAGTGGGCTTGATTGTGGGGAAAACTCCACAATTAAGCGCACTTG
The DNA here is from genome assembly GCA_000404065.3 of Pinus taeda. Classification (NCBI taxonomy): domain Eukaryota; kingdom Viridiplantae; phylum Streptophyta; class Pinopsida; order Pinales; family Pinaceae; genus Pinus; species Pinus taeda. Next base: position 370,637 of record APFE031296224.1, on the reverse strand, counting down.
AGCTAGAGGCGATCTAGGATGGGTGACCTCTCGAGAAGTCCTGGTTACCGGGTGTAAGTCCTGGAAGTGGTGATTGGCGCTATGTGATTTATTTCACCAGTTTCAATTCCATTTCTTCACCCCTGGGAGCATCACCCGATGCAATGAGTGCTAAGTGAACTATTCAAATCATGAGAAATTAGTCTCTTACGACTACCTTTCATGGAAATGGTCATACGTGAAGGACTTACTTAACACAGTTGAATCCCAAAAAAAAAATGATATCTAATATAATGCACTGTGTAAACCCCCTATAGTTAAATTCAAAAAGAGTGAAGGGATCTCTACTTGAATGGTTCATGAGGCACAATACTTGCTAAGGTTTTGCAAATGGGGTAGCAAGCTAAGTGGGCTTGATTGTGGGGAAAACTCCACAGTTAAGCGCGCTTAAGCCAAAGGCGATCTGGGATGGGTGACCTCCTGGGAAGTCATGGTTACTAAGTGCAAACCCCGAAAGTGATGATTGACATTATGTGATTTATTTCACCAGTTTCAATCCCATTTCTTCACCCCTGTGAGCATCACCCAATGCAATGAGTGCTAAGTGAACTATATAAATCATGAGAAATTAGTCACTTACAACTACCTCACATGGAAATGGTCATACATGAATGACTTACTTAACGCAGTTGAATCCCCAAAAAAATGATATCTAATATAATGCACTGCGTAAACCCCCTATACTTAAATTCAAAAAGAGTGAAGGGATCTCTACTTGAATGGTTCATGAGGCACAATACTTGCTAGGGTTTTGCAAATGGGGTAGCAAGCTAAGTGGGCTTGATTGTGGGGAACTACACAGTTAAGTGCGCTTGAGCTAGAGGCGATCGGGGATGGGTGACCTCCGAAGAAGTCTTGGTTATCGGGTTCAAGCCCCGGAAGTGATGATTGACGCTATGTGATTTATTTCACCAGTTTCAATCCCATTTCTTCACCCTTGTGAGCATCACCCGATGCAATGAGTGCTAAGTGAACTATTCAAATCATGAGAAATTAGTCACTTACGACTACCGACTACCTCTCATGGAAATGGTCATACGTTTGAATGACTTACTTAACGCAGTTGAATCCCAAAAATGATATCTAATATAATGCACTGCGTAATCCCCCATACTTAAATTCAAAAAGAGTGAAGGGATCTCTACTTGAATGGTTCATGAGGCACAATACTTGCTAAGGTTTTGCAAATGGGGTAGCAAGCTAAGTGGCGTTGATTGTGGGGAAAACTACATAGTTAAGCGCGCTTGAGCCAAAGGCGATTTGGTATGGGTGACCTCCCGCGAAGTCCTGGTTACCGGGTGCAAGCCCCGAAAGTGATGATTAACGCTATGTGATTTATTTCACCAATTTCAATGTCATTTATTCACCCCTATGAGCATCATCCGATGCAATGAGTGCTAAGTGAACTATTCAAATCATGAGAAATTAGTCACTTACGACTACCTCTCATGAAAATGGTCATACGTGAATGACTTACTTAACGCAGTTGAATCCCAAAAAAATGATATCTAATAAATTATATTATATTAATATAAATAATTATATTTCTTTCTTTTTCTTTTTAATTAAATATACTTTAATAATAAGTTTTTAAATATGCAAGTTTTTTTTTTTTTTTAGAATTTATAATTTTTTTAAAAGAATTAAAAGCTTTGTATTATTATTTGAAAAATGTATAAATATTGTTTTTTTTGTTGACATTTGGTTTATTCATATCGAAATCTAACCTTTTGTTAAAGAAAAGAGAAGTTGTTTTCATTAAAATAGGTTTAATAACCTTAAAACTACCAATATTTTAGAAGTTTATCTTAAAAACAAGCATAACTAGTAGGGCTAGATATTCAACTAGAGTTGGTTAAGATATGTTATAACTAACAACAAAAGAAGCATAGAGCATCATGGAATCACTAAGAAGAGGTAGGGACATCAACGTCAATTGACACCTGATCTCTTGAACTGTCTGATGGAGTCAGACCTTTGCCATTCACAATAATAGCTTCAAATAAGATCATTTGTTTGTCCAAGTTTATGAACACTAGTTGTAACTTGTCGATCATCATCAAAACTTCATCCCTATCATCATTTTTTGCCAATGAGACCCTTCCCAAGAGCATTTCAATTTGTCAATAAAGATCAGTGGCATGCATGTATTGGTTTTGCTAGCCTTAGGTGTGGCTCGTGAGCAGCTCGTGTTAGGGATCCAAGCGACAACAATGGCTTAGACCTCAAAATAAGAGTGACATTCTCTATCAGTGATGATTTCCTCCTCAACATCCCCAGGCTCTTACTGGATTTCAGGGGGTATCCTTCCTGAAGAGATAGGTTGATGATTGGGGTCGTGTATAAGCTCGTGAATTTCTAACTAAGTCTTTTCCCCTACTGCCATGACAAGAACAAGCTTGTTGTCTATTCATGATTTCCGTTCATGAGGCAGGGGACCACTCTGCCCAAGATTGGAAAGAAAAGCATATAAGTTGCAAAAAGGGATTTCTAAGACTTGCTTCACTTGAACCAAGTTGGATATAATAGGGCACTCATTAACGCATTCCAATTGAGAATGAAAGACTCCTAATGTGAGTGCCTCTCGCCACCCAAATTAGATTTTGTCAACTAAGAGGCTCATACCCAACATAAGAAGCTCATCATCACATGAACCTACAATCAGTCACCTCCGAGGTTCTTACCATAGAGGACCCTCGCCAATGAGAGTAAAAAATCATTAGAAAACACCCACATTGCAAAATACATTATTTGCTTTAAGAGCCTATGTTGTAAGGACATTAAATCTTTTCGACCTACCTCAATGTAAAAAACAACCATGAGAGAGAGTAGAACAACAATAGACCAATGATATCGCAAAGAGATAAACATAGCGATGTTAGGCATGGTGAGAGAGCCAGAGCCAAACTAAGAGAGCCAAGAACACCAAAGGCCAAGGGGGCTTGGACTTTCCTTCTAGAGACTGTGAGACAAAATCTAGTGCTATAGGAGGCCAAGTTTGAGTTTATAAGGCTAAGATAAAGAACTCATAGACAAAGATGGCCTTCATGAAATGGAAAGGAAAGTCATGGATGCAACCAAATTCGTCATCGTGAAACCATATACCTCTCGATCGAGAATCTTCCCAAAGCTACCTATTGAATTACTCAACCTTAGAGCACATGTTGGAGGAATCAGAGTCAATCTAATGCCCATGCACCATGTTAATGGTAACATGCCCTTCCTAGTACATGTATCAATCATGGGGAGAGGTGGTGAGCCCATTGAGTTTAATGACTGAGTGGGGCAACGGTCACCTCAACCTCTTCTCACTCTATCCCATCCTATTATTAATAAAAAATGTAGTAAAGCTTAGATTAAAGTTTAATTTCAAAGCTTTTCCACAGAATCAAAAATCATTATTCACTACTAATTTATAATAAAGTCTAGCTATATTTTTAGGAAATATATCCTACTACTTCTTAATGGTGTATATTATGGGAAATAAGCCCAAGATCTTAATAATTTTACAAAACATGAAACTTAATAAAAAGTATGATGATTGCCAACTTTTTCCATATCTACATTGATTGGGTCTAAGTTTCACTTGACAATTTCCATGCCTTCCATTTATTAGTGCATTGGTTCTCCTTCCTTCAATAACTTGTAATTGTAATTGATTGATTGCACTTGATTTGAAGCCCATGTTTGATCTCCCTTGCTCAAAATTAATGACCATGGTTTTGAGAATGTTGCATTCTACCTCTAGAATAGTAATTTGACACTTTTATTGATCTCAAGCATCAATGGTTATTACTCTCTAGGTAGTAACTTGGTGTTTGTTCACAGTTTTTTTGTGATTGCGAAGATCAAAGTTATATTACCTTATATAGACTCCTTATCATTGCATAGGACATGTTGAATATCATGTAATTCTCATTAATCCATCCAATTTGTATTTTTTTTTTCCTGAATTAAACTATTATATTATATACATAAAAAGCCTGAGTACATTTACATTCAAACTAACTGTGAGATCCATCTGCCAGAGGTAATGGCAATCTGGATCAACCAGGTGTAGCCAAGAAAAAAGACTACCTGTTTCATGCCCTCACAGGGCGTTTGAGACCAAAAATCATTCCCACGCAGGGGAGGACCAAACTAACACCCTTGCACTATGTTACCCAGCCACAAAACAAAGGACCAAACCCAAAAATGACCGACCCTACTCCTCAGCATTGGCAGATTGCCACTTAGACACATTGACATAAAAATAAGAAGACACGTGGACAAGCCAGAGACAGATGGACAGAAAGACATGACCGAAGAGACGAGAGAACCAGAACCACCTCCGAGCATTCGAACCTGAGACGTCGCGACAAGCTATTCCTCCGGCTCCTCCTCCACAATTGGACATGGTCCGTATTCCTCCTCTTCCTGCACCTTGCCTTCTGTCACCTCGGCCGCTTCAGGCTGCTTCTGGCTTCTTTCCAGTTGTGGGTCTGGCATTTCCACACCCTTCCCTTTGTCTGCCTGGTGCAAGTCAGCTGCTCTGGCCGCGTCCCTCGGAGGTTCGAAATCAGGCGGAGCACTGGAGCTGCCCTCGTCCACGGCTTCGTCGATGAACAGAATGGAGATGTGGGCATTTATGTGCGGACGGTTCATGGGGCTATCGAAGGAGAAAATTGCGGAGCCAAAGAAAGGAGCAGACGAGGTCCCAGGAGAGCTGGCCTCCATGAATTGGCTATGCTTGATAGGATTAGCACTTTCAGAGCGCGGGAAGTGGCAGAAACAGTGGCAATGAGGGCAATGGCAGGGTGGATGGGTCTTCGCTTCAGCTGGGCGCCGCAAAGTCCCTCCTCGGCTACAGCCGCAACAGCTCAGCATCCTATGGCGTTCTCGTACCATATTGACAGGGTAGTTCTGAGTATAAACAGCCTGAACCAGCAGGCCTGGGTAGGAATAAAACATACCAAGTCCTGAATTAACCAGAACCAGCAGCTGAACAAGAACCCCAGACTCTGGCCAAGTGTGGATGGTGATGCCAGGGCTACCTCTGTTTATAGAGCTCCCTGCTCTTCCTCGGAGGTCGCCCGCCATTAAAGTGGCCATCAATTATGTATCAGAGCCGATCCTTGCAGCGCAGTCGAATGAGGTCGGGGCGTTAATGCGCCCAGTCTGCCGTCCCTTTGCTAATAAATCCGCCTTCCGGGGGAGTCCTGCGCCACTGCCTTCCAGGTCGCCTCTGCGCATGGTTGGCATGTGGCCGCTGTGAGACCCCCGTCCCATCACATGATGTTGGCTAGTTGGCACCCGCATCCGGGGCATCCAATTTGTATTATTGTCAAAGCTCCCAATCACTTTTAAGTTTTCCATGTTTCCCTCTACCTTGTTTATTTGTTCACCTTCATACCTCGAAAGTCCAAGTATTAATTTGTTCAAGATTCAATACAATTTGAGCAACCACTCACCAAAATAAACTTACTTAAAGACCAAAGAGGAATTGAATAAAAAAGACAAGCTTCCATGTATAGAAAATATGAGAACACCTACAACATCCCCATATTTAGAGTTAAAAACAATCCATATAATTGTGAGCCTCCTTAAGCTGAAAAAAGGTTGGCAGTTTCACCTTCCAAAACTGGAAGACCTTGAATTGACTTGTTTTGAACGCTATATTATTTGTGTTGGTGTCAATTGGGGTTATCTCAGGTGGTTGGGTAGAATGGTTGTGTAACAACCCTGGTTAAAAATTCATGTGAAAAAAATATAAGACCAAAGTCATGGGACACGTATTCCAAGTTGAATGTTGGGCAAAACATCCTAGTGGGTGTTCATTTTGGTTATTACGGCTAAAGGAAATTGGAAAAGGCAATGGCAAAGGCTTTGGAAAGGCAAAGTGGCATTAATTGGCATTTGATTTATGAAAATAAAGGAAATTAGGAGAAAAGGAAGGTGAAAGGTCACAGGTTGCATGTGAGGAGGAAATTGAAGGAAAATAATGGAAAATGAAGAAAATAGAGGTCTCATTAATAAAAAGGCTTTCGAGGATCAGTTCACAAGCTTTTTGACAATTTTTGGGTGAAGTTCTTTCTCCATTCTCTCTTTGACACACTTAGAGCATTCTTGGAGCACTCTAGCATTGGATCAAGGAAAGTAAAGGAAGAGCAAAGGAGGCAAAGGGAAGCAAAGATCAAGCAAGGAAGAGCAAGTTCAAGCAACTACAACGGGATTACTTGCAAGTATCAATTTGGCATGCATGGTACATGCATGTGAGTATTTGGTTCTCTTGTTGTCATTGGCATGGGTTTTGCTAGGTGTGATAGTGATTTTTAGCCTTGCCTTGTCATTTCCAGATAGTCATGGTGCGTTGGGTTCTCTTTTATTTGGTCAAGTTGGATGGCCATATGGTTTTGAAACTAAGTTAGGCGATCTCTGAAGAAGAACACAAGGCCTAGGAATCCTTGGACTGGAGAAGGTGGGATCGCGGTAAAGCTAAATTTTGTGTACCTTATTGGGCCTAGGAATCCTCGATCGATGAATGGTGAGATATACGATATATTCTAAAGGTGTGTGCCCTTGATCAGGCCTAGGAATCCTCCATCGGTGAATGATGGGATATATGGTAAAGGCTGGAGGGTGGAGTCTCGATTAGGCCTAGGAATCCTAGACTGATGAATGGTGGGATATACGATAAAGCCTAGAGATTAGGAGGCAGACAAATTCCTCACGGTGTAGGTAGAGAAATATGGTGGCATCCATGCTTGTTTAGGGCCTAGTGATCCTATGGGGATTGTGGTAAAACCCGAGGAAACTTGGATTAGTTTTGTTGTGAGTTCCAAATTCATGCTTGGAATATGGCACGAGGGTGATTAGCTGAAAGAAATATTCGGTTCAGCCCAATCCATGGTCACGTGGTACATGGAAGTCCCTGGCTTGGTTGGATTTTGCATATGATAGTAAGAGCTCTTTCCCTCTTGTGTTCTATATGTAAATGTACTTGTTAATATGTGGTTTTTATGGTTGTGCTATCCTAGTTATTTTGTTGGTTACATGCTGGTTATAAGCATGGTTTAGGACAGACTTTGGTTATGCCTCACATCATGTTTTGATTAGTAAATGAATAAGTGATGAATGTAAGATCTAATAGATCTTCTTGGTGATTTTCATATAAGTATCAAACCCCTGTGCTCAAATGTTTATTTATGACTTGTAGATTTCATGTTCATGATGTGTTTGACGGAATGTCTGTCATGGCTAGGCCTTGCTAGATCAAGTTCTTATCTAAGATTTGTATGGAAGGATTTGTCCTTGTGTCATTCATGGTTTTGAAAAGTTTCATTAAGCTATGGGCAGAGATCTAGATCATAGCTTGAAAAAGTGGCTTAAATCCCGCGGTCGTAAGCACAAAACTGGGGGAAAAAAACTGCATTCGCTTCCTTGTAGGCATCATGCATGCGATTGGAGGGTTTCAATCAAAATTAGACAGTGTTGTGATAGCGTTCGTGAGATCATGGCACTGAAAAAAGATGTTTAATTCGGGGTCTGGGCACCTAGAAAGGTGGTTTAGCCCTTGGGGGTCCTATAACACCTAATAGAGAGTCATTAAGGGTTTTGGTTTGTCGATTCCACTTCCTTAAGGTGATCTAGGAGGTTGAATCATATCATAGTAACTCTTTGTCGCATGTTTAACCTAGTAGGTAGGTAACTTGGGTAAATGTGGGAGGAGAGTATTAAGACAAATAGCCTCCCTTGATATACATTAAGGTATTAGTTTGCTTACGTCATTTATTTGGTGTTTGAATGTTTGATTATGTTTTTTATTTGCTGTTTGAGTGTTTGGTGTCGATTATGTCATCTATTTGTTGTCTGAATGTTTGATTACTTGCATGATATGAGTATGTATATATAAGATTGCATGAAGGAATGATCTTGTTTTAAGACGGCTGTACTAACGCATATGTACTAAGACAACTGATATGTGCTTAAGTGCGAGTAGGTTCTTGTTGTAGTAGTGTGAGTAATGATTTCTAGTTAATTATGACATGGTTGTTAATTTTGGCAAATGTTTATTTCAATTAATAGACATGATGTTTTGAACTTTGGAACACACGGCTAACATTTGTAAACAATTGTAGGGTAACATGCTTGGTATTAGCATGACAAGGTAATAGTTGATTTGTTCATATAACTATCTGTTGGATGACGTGATAATACATAATAAGAATCAATTAAAGCAAGGTAAGGTAATTGGTATATTGTTACTTTTATTTATGCACTAACAGTGATGTGTTTATGGCAGTATGATGCAGGGGATTGCATGGCAAAAGAGTCTGCCATGAAATCTTGAATAAGGTTCAGGTTGAATTTCCCTTTGAGGCATTGGGAACCCATGGGGTTGATTCATGGTGTTTATTGCTAGTCTTGTGCTTTTGGTCTTTTGTGATTTATTGCACTTGATTATGGATTTGTTTATCTCTAGTGCATGGCAATGCCACTTTGTTTGTGGTGTCATATTGTTATTGGATATTCATGGTTTTCTTCTTGTTTGTTTCTTGTTCTTGCCTTTTATGTTTTTAGGGTCTTTGGAATTGGTTGGGAAGGAGGAAGTTAATGGAGTTTGGGGAGAGCTTAATGAAACCCAACAGGTAATGTAAGACCCAGATGAAGCTCGATGCATGTATAAGGGTAGCTAAAGGCAAGAATATGAAAGCTAGTTGGATTGGTTGGGTCCATTAGGGGTGAATGGAGGACGATAAGACAATAATGAGACATGTAGCAAGAAAGGTGAAGTAAATGGATTTGAGGCGTCAAATGCCTTGGCTAAGTTGGGAACTATTGTTATCAATGTTGTGCATGGATAAAGGGGGTTCTCTTAACCTTGACCTTATGGTATCTGGTAATTATGTTGTGATCATGATTATGTTGATGTCTATATGTATACATGTATGCATGTATGTTATTGTCTGACAGGGTCGTCGGAAATCATAAGCTAATGTTTATATATATATATATATGTATGTATGTATGTATGTCATTGTCTGATAAGATCATGATTGTTTTATGCTAATGTTTATATATATGTATGTATCTATGTATCTATGTCACTGTATGACAGGGTTGTCAAGGATCATTCTTATGGAGGAATGATTGCTTATGCAGGTGAATGGTGTGAAGAGATTCTTGGTCTTATGGGGAATCAAGTGGGAAGAGTAGTCCTGACTGATCTATGAGGTCAGTATCATGTGGATATGATTTGATAGTACTATGCCTGTGTTTATGTTATGGACAGACTATGCTGAGGGATACATCAGTGGAATGGAAGTAGTGTGATTTACAACATGAGGGGACAAGCATAGACAGTGGAAGGACACTAGAAGTAAGGTTGCATGGTAGACATTGTATGGATTTTGGGTGTGTAATACTACTGTTGTGTATCTATTGTACATGAAGTACATATGGTGTTGTGTTCATGTTGCATATGTGGTACTGTGTACATATAGTGTTGTGTGCATGTTGCATATATTGTACTGTGTACATATAGTGTTGTGTGTGTGTTGTATAGCAGTGCTATGTACACATGGTGTTGTGTGCATATTGTATATGCGGTGCTATGTACATGTTGTATATGTAGTATTGTGTACATAGGATGTTATGTGCTTGTTGTATATATGGTGTTGTGTGTATATTGCATATGCAACGCTGGGTACAGATGGTGCTATGTACATGTTAGATATGCAATGTTGTGTACATATTGTACTGTGCGCATGCTGGATATGCGGTGTTGTCCGCATGTTGGATATGCAGTGATGTGTACATGTGGTGCTATGCATATGTTGTATATGCAGTGTTATGTACATATAGTGTTGTGTGCATGTTGTACATGTGGTGCTATATACAAATGGTGTTGTGTGCATGATTGCACATGTGGTGTTGTGTGCATGTGGTGTTGAGTACATGTAGTTTTGTGTGTAGTTGTTGTTGTGTACATGTCATGCATGTGGTGATGTGTACATGTGGTGTTGTGTACATGTAGTGCATGTGGTGTTTTGTACACGTTGTACAGGTGGTGCAGTGTACAAGTGGTGTTGTGTAGGTGGTGTCATGTACATGTGATGTTGTGTACACATTGTGCAGGTAGTGATGTGTACAGGTGGTACTGATGTACATGTGGTATTGTGTGCATATCATACATGTTGTGTTGTGTACATGTGATACTACATATGTGAATTGTATAGTCGTGGCATCGTGACAAGTGTATTCGTTGTGTTGTACTCTATGTATGTATGTGTATTATGTTGTACACTATATGTAGGAGTATGTATTGTGTTGTATTGTACACCGAGGGTAGGTGAATGTGTCATGATGTATATCATGTATAGGTGTATGCATTATGTGGTGTTGTACGGTATGTGTGGATGTATGTGTTGTGATGTACATTGTGTATGTGTACGTGGTTGAAGAGAAGGTACTGGGTGTTTGTTGGGTGTGGCAACTGATCTAGTGTGTGTATGAAAATGACAAAGGATAAAGGTAGAAGCGAGGGACCGATTAAAGGAAAGTATCAGTATTTTATTTCAATTTTACTATGTATGTGATCTAAGATTCTGGTTTATGATGGTTACATGTGACCTATGATTTTGACGATGGTGGTTGTGTTTTGGGCTAACCAGATGTGATAAGTTTATACGTGATGATTGGATCAAACAACTAGTTTGACTTGTTGTGACAGGAAGTGAACAATATTGCAAGTGTACCTTATTGGCAGACCACAAAGGAGGTATGATGTGAATTTATTTCAATTTATTTTGAATCTAATGGAAGTTATGTGCTTGGAACAAGAGATCATGGGAATGCTCGATTTGGGTGATTGGAATTTTCTATCAAAGCATGTTATCAACAATAGTGAAAGGAATTGGAGCAGGTAGTAATATGCTGGCAGAGCATTTAGGAGCAGGGCCATTGTGGGACTCTGGTACCCAATATTGTCCATTGATTGCCATGAGCATGTTATGGCTAGTATGATGGTTTTAAGGCATGTATATGCCTTGGTTGTTTAACCTTCCGATGCAAGGAAGCCTTGCCAAGGGATGGATTGCCTAGGATAGGGGATTTCAGGGAACTTAGAAGGTGAGTGACTACATGGAAGGGGGGACCAGATTGCCCAAGGGACTGTGTAGTAGAGAAGGGAAGGTTGAGGATGGATTTGTTTTAGTCACTAGCATTTCCATCAGATGCACATTGGGAGTGTGCCCTGGAATAATGATCCAGTAATTCTTCATTGAGAGGACAAGTGGTGCAAGATTGTAGCACTAAACATTGGATGCAACTTTGACTTTGGAAGTGGATTCTGGACTTCCTAGGAAGGAGGTGAATCCCGATACTACTTTTAGGGTGGAGATGTGAGCCTCTAGATTCCCTTGTTATGGATGCAAGCATCATATCCTTTTATTGGTCAATTGAGCAAATGTGCATATGTGTATATTATTGTAAATACTGCATTGAGCTGGATTCATAAAGCTCCATGAATAATATGGTTATTTGTTGGTTGAAGCAAATGTGCATAAGTATATGTGGTTGTGATTGTAAAAACTGCCATGACCTGTCTTATAAAGCTCCAATAAGCGGTATGGGAGTCATGTCGTTATGGTTGCCATGTTGTTATGTTTCTCATTTTGGTTTGCTTCTTAGCAGGATGATCATTGTAAATACTACAACGAATTGTGTTATAAAGCTCCATGGGCAACATGTTTTGTTTTTTGTGGTGTGCTGGTTTATAGGTGTCATTGAACACCAAGGACGATGTTCCCCCAAGGGGGATGGTTCTATGACAAACATGGTTAAAAATTCATGTAAAAGAAATATAAGACCAAGGTCATGGGACACGTATTCCAAGCTGAATGTTGGGCAAAAAATCATAGCGGGTGTTCATTTCGGTTATTATGGCTAAAGGAAATTGGCAAAGGCTTTAGAAAGGAAAAGTGGCATTAATTGGCATTTTATTTATGAAAAATAAAGGAAATTAGGAGAAAAGGAATGTGAAAGGTCACAATTTGCATGTGAGGAGGAAATTGAAGGAAAATAATGGAAAATGACGAAAAGGGAGGTCTCATTAATAAAAAGGATTATGAGGATCAATTCACAAGATTTTTGACAATTTTTGGGTGGAGCTCTCTCCCTGACACTCTTAGAGCACTCTAGCATTGGATCAAGGAAATCAAAGGAAGAGCAAAGAAGGCAAAGGGAAGCAACGAGGAAGAGCAGGATCAAGTAGCTATAGTAGGATTACTTGCATGTATCAATGTGCATGTGTGATTTCCTTGCTAGATTTGGCATGCATGATACATGCGAGTATTTGGTTCTCTTGTTGTCATTGACATGGGTTTTGTCAAGTGTGATAGTGATTTTCAACCTTGCCTGGTCATTTCCAGATAGCCATGGTGTGACGGGTTCTCTTTTATTTGGTTAAGTTGGATTGCTAGATGGTTTCAAAGCTAAGTGAGATGGTCTCTTAAGAATAACACAAGGCCCAAGAATCCTTGGACCGGAGAAGGTGGGATTGCAGTAAAGTCAGATTTTGTGTACCTTAGTGGGCCTAAGAATCCTCGACTGATGGATGGCAGGATATACGGTAAAACCTAGAGGTGTGTGCCCTTGATTAGGCCTAGGAATCCTCGACTGGTGAATGACAATATATACAATAAATCCTAGAGGGTGGAGTCTCGATTAGGCCTAGGAATCCTCGACTGGTGAATGACGGGATATAGGGCAAAGCCTAAAGGCTAGGTGGTAGACAAATTCTTCATGGTGTAGGTGGAGAAATCTAGTGGCACCCATGCTTGTTTAGGGCCTCGTGATCCGGTGGGGATTGTGGCAAAGCCTGAGGAAACTTGGATTTGTTTTGTTGTGAGTTCTACATTCATGCTTAGAATATGGCATAGGGGTGATTAGCTGAAAGAAAGATTTGGCTCAACCTAATCTATGGTCGGGTGGTGCGTGGATGTCCCTGGCTTGGTTGGCTTTTGCATATGATAATAAGAGCTCTTTCCCTCTTATGTTCTATGTGTAAATGTACTTGTTAATATGTGGTTTTTATGGTTGTGTTATCCTTGTTATTTTGTTGGTTACATGTTGGTTATAAGCATGGTTTATGACAGACTTTGGTTATGTCTCTCGTCATGTTTTGATTAGTAAATGAATGAATGGTGAATGTATGACCTAATAGATGTTATTGCAACTATTATGAGAAGGCACTAGAACTTCTTGGTGATTTTCGGATAAGTATCAGACCCCTATGTTCAGATGTGTATTTATGACCTGTATATTTCATGTTCATGATATGTTTGACAAAATGTTTGTCATGGTTAGGCCTTGTTAGGTCAAGTTATTGTCTAAGATTTCTATGAAAGGCTTTTACCTTGTGTCATTCATGGTTCTGGAAAGTTTCATTAAGTTATGGGCAGAGGTTTGGATCCTAGCTTGAAAAAGTGGCTTAAGTCCCACGGTCACAAGCACAGAATTGGGTGAAAAAGACTATAGTCGCTCCCTTGTAGGCATCATGCATGTGATTGGAGGGTTTCAGTCAAAATCAGGCAGTGTTGTGTCAATGTCTAGGAGATCAGGCCACTGGAAAAAGAGGTTTAATTTAGGGTATGGGCACTTGGAAGAGTGGTTTAGCCCTTGGGGGTCTTATAACACCTAATAGGGAAGTCATTAAGGGTTTTGGTTTGTTGATTTCACTTCCTTAAGGTGATCTAGGAGGTTGAATCATATCATAGTAACTCTTTGTCATATGTTTACTCCGGTAGGCCGGTAACTTGGGTAAATGTGGGAGGAGGGCATTACAGGTTGTTATCTCTCCCACCTAGGTTCAATTCACCATGAGTGACATGATGATGAGAAAAAATCATTGTACTGGCTACATGCCTATGAATATTGTTATGTTGACCCTCACTCTCACCCTCAAGATGAGAGAGAGGATGATTTCCCTTGGAAAAAAATATTATTTGTGTTGGCATACAACATAAAAGGCCCTCTCAAAACCAAAGAGAAGACAAATAAAAAAAGAAGTGGAAATTCTTATAATGGAGAGCTTATAACCTAAGAAAAATTCCTAGAGCCAATGTTTGAAACAATCTAGGCAAACACGAAACTCCCTGAAATGGAATGGGGTAGAGGAGGGGCCTCACTTGCAATTAAAATTAAGATTAAAACACACACATAATCCAAACTAAACTTACAAAAATCACCAAGTTTTCTTGCAAACTTGAAAACTAGGTTCTCCACCTTTGAATTCCACATTGAAGAGCCATAATCCAACATTGACGAGTGAAGTTTTTTTTGATGGCTTCAAAATCATGCGAGACCAAGAAACTGGGCATGTGAAGGTGTGTCTTAGTTCTCTTCTCATTATTGAGCTTTATTATACAACTATGCTCCCTTGCTATTTGCCATATGAAGCCTTAATATCATGCTATGTGCCTCAATCCTCATATTAAAGTAATATCGGAATGAGTTGAATATAACCAATACCATTAACTTTGATGACCCCGACATTTAGGGATTTTGCTTGATTAACAACTCATAACACATTAATACTTGATACAAATGAATTTGGATGCTTCTTGCCCAACTTAGCTAGCACTAATGGTGATGTTGAAAACCATCACAATACTTGATACAAATGAATTTGGTTGCTTCTTGCCTAGCTTGAACTAGCATTAATGTCAATAAATTATTAATTGGGGTGATGTTATGCATTAATACTTGATACAAATGAATTTAGATGCTTCTTGCTTAGCTTGAACTAACACTAGTGGTGATGTTTAATACCATCATCATACTTGATACAAATGAATTTCATTGCTTCTTGCTTAGCTTGAACTAGCACTAATGCTAATAAACTATTAACTAGGGCGATCTTCAATAACATTTACATTCATAATGATTATCCTCAAATCTTGCAATAAGATATAAGCTTGATTATTAAATGAAATACCAAAATTCCATACAAAAATGTTTCAACTATTCATTCAAAGTTCATGATGACCACTTCATACAAAAGATGTTTCAATTATTCTTCCAAAACTCATGATAACTACTTCCCTCCCACACTTGCCACCCATATATCTTTAATTTTTTCCATAAAAAATATATTATTTGAATTTTTTTCATAAGAATATATTATTTGAAGATTAAAATATAAAAATACATAACTTGATATATATTTTAATTTTTACATTAATAAAGTAGCACTCTTCCTCATATCTATGACCATTGATTAATTATAAAATAAATATTATGAATGACTTATTCTTCCTCTCTTATATGATTAATTATAAAATAAATATGTGGATGGTTCTATCTTCACCTTAACTAATAGAAATGAATATTATTTTAAGAATATGAATATAAACTTTACTCTATATAATTATATAATAAATTTAGCGGTTGTCCATGGGTATGGTTAGGGTGGTCTCTGTTAGACACTTTTGATGTAAAGTACTAGTTCATCTTCTAGATGTAATGATATATAGACATGATAAAGATGTTGTCTTACCGAACTTAAAAAAAAAAATATTTTTTTAAACAAGCTCTTGACCACAGATCAAGAACATGATGAAGATGGTCTCATAACATTTAATTTCAACCCCACATTACTACATTATGCCATAAATTTAAAAATAAATAAATAAAATAATCTCATTTTAAGCCAAAGTTTCGTGACCATCCACTTCAGGAAGAGGCCAACTAAGAACTCAAAACATTTGATTGGTTAACATAGAACAATGGCAATGTTTAATAAGCTGAGAAAAAAGCGAGGAAAAAAAACCATATACATAAAAAAATTGGCTAATATCAGCGCATTTTCCAAAACATTATATTATATTAATTTTTATTATACCAAAACTATATTCAAAACATGAAGTTACAATTTATTTTTTGAATTAACTTCTTTCCACCTGGACCAACAAAACATGAAGTTACTTTTTACTTTATAAGATGGTACACCTCACCTCCTTGTGCCCACACCATCAATCTCTCACCCACACAATTTATAGCCTTCCGCTTATGACTTGTATAAACACGGTTTTCTCTTCTCAGTTCTGGGTCTTCAAAACAAATCCCAGAGAAATCTGATTCTGGGTTTACAAAACAAAGCACAGAGAAATCTGAGAGCGTGTCTGGACATCCTTGAATCTGAACCATCGCCAGGCGGTTCAATCTGTAAAGGCATAGATCTGGCGAAGACGGGTTCTTGCATCATCGAATCAGCCAAAGGCAGTGGCTAGATCTCGTCGTGCCCTGCGATTCAAACTCCATATCACCTAAAAGTAAAGCGAGAATGTCGGGATTCGACTCATATGTTGGTGGCGGAGACGAGCTCGCGGGAGGCCCAACTCGGCCCTTCGACGATGGCTACATCGGCTATGATCCTCGCTTGCCCTCACAGAGGTTCGATTCCTCCTTCAGGTCGCCGGATCAATTCCCCGTCGACGATACTGACGCCGACGCTGATGAGGTTAAGGACGCCGACGACTTCGACAACGGAAACGGCTACGAGGTTCCTCCGGCACCCGTTTACCATTCAGAGGACGAGGCTGCCCCGCAGCAGCCAGACACTCCTCCCATGTTCAGTCAAAGCTTCGGATCATCCTCTCAACATGTCGATTTTGGGGGCGATTACTCTCCCCAAGCCTCTGAGATCAACGGCAAGCCGTTTGAAGTGAATGGACTTTATGGTGGAATACCGCTCGCTTCCGATGGCCCAATTCTTCCCGACCCCGAAGAAATGCAGGAGGAGGGTTTCATGCTACGCGAATGGAGACGGTAACTCCCTACATCTTGAAAATTCTTTCTTTGTTATATGTCACTTATCGTAAACAAAATTCATCGTCTGATCTGCTTACTTAATGCAAAATTTCAACAGTGATACCCTAGATTTAACCCTGATTTGCTCTGTTAGGGTAAAATTCAATAGTTTAATTGGAGATTTGATTTATTTGATGAAATTCAGCATCCAGAACATTAGATATGTTAACTGGTTTATTAAATCAAAAGAAATTTAAAGGGTTGTTGATGAATCTGACTTAACAAACCAGGTCGACTTTCAGGACTCTAATATTAACGGCCATTTCCCATAGCTTGCTGAAACAAAATGAGTTTTGAGTTTAGTTAGTGATCCCCCCTTTTGTAAAGAGTTCCGTTTAAGGCATTGTGTCCTATACAACAGATAGACTTTTAAAAATGCATAACTTAGTCCAATCATCAATATGGGTTCGTGTGAAATGGCCACAATTGGGATAATTTAGATTTTAACAAATCCTATCACAGGAGTTTCTTGCAAGCGTCTGGTTTCAAATATCTCCGAGAAATGTACTATTCTTTTCCTATTTATCTCCCCTGGTCTTAATATTCTTCCTATTTGTCGCCCTGATTGACGGTATTTTGCGGTGCCATTATGACTTTCTCTCAAGTTCTTCCGATATTCCTAGATTGTTAGGTTGCTAATTTTGAGTTTTTAGATCAAAATTTACGCTTGAAGATATTTTCCAATAAATTACCGATATTGCCCCAATAACACCGTACCTTTGTCACCTCGTTTTTTGTTTGTTTTTTGTTTTAACATTTATACATATTTTGATGTTATATCATTTATTTGACATTTCTAGGAGTTGTGCTTGGGCTCCCACATTGTATTCATAGTGGTTGTACTCTTCAGTCCCATTGATCTATTTTTGTGGTCATTTATCGGACATTAATATAATTATTTTATCTTATCTGGTAAGCTTCTATCTGGACCCTCTGCAATATATTCGCAAAAACGATACTTGCAACATTGGTTTCAACATTGCCTTAAGTTTCTCAACTTCTATTTAAAGAAGGGCAAAACGAGTTAAGATTTTATTATAAATTAATTGAATGTAGGCATATTTAGAAATCCAAAACTAAAGCTGTGTCTTAGAATTGTTAAAATCCTGAAACTGGAAGTTGTTCGGACTTGCTCAAACTTGCCCCTTGTGAAATTATAGATAGAACTAAGAACTTTACTTGCCTTTATTAACAACAGTAAAATGGTTCTTAAAAGACCAGAATGATAGTCAGTGTCAATCAATCTCGACCTAAACATGAATTTCAATTTATATGGATGATAATCTGTAACATTTTTATATTTAGCTCAACTATTTTATTGAGTTGTTATTTTTATTTTATTTCTTATAGAAATACCCCCATTCTCCAGCCTTTCTAAGTCTCATTTTAATTGCCTTGTAACCAAAGAGGAACTTTTATAAGCTGAATTCCCAGATGTTCAATGACCCAATTTCCATTTCTTTGCTGATATTATCTGTTTTTTTATGAATCTTGATGTTTATTGGCATTCCATTGATTTTTTAGACAAAAGATGTGGTTAATTACCAGCAAATTGTTGATTATTAATTGTTTGCCATCATTACATGTTCTCCTGTAAGGCAATCATCATTGCCTTCAAGATGTTGTCCTGAAATTATAAATAAACGAACATTTATTATGAATTGCTCGCAATTGATAATTTCTTTTCACTTATTTCCTAATTTTGAAGACTCGACAATTATGCTTGTTATGTCCATTGATTGATTTTTTCCTAGATATTTTTCCTGTTCTTTTTCTTTGGGTACCTTTAGTATCAGTGAAGTGCAACATCACATAGTCACTTATTCTGGTAGTGTGAAGCTATTGGCTTCGAGCACCTTGCTAAGCCACCATTCTTATGCTTATGTAAGTTAGGTCCCTTTTCCAGTGTTTGGGTGGGGATATGCCTGCAATATCATTGAAGTTTGTGCTTAATTCTAAATTGGTTGTCTTATGTTTCTCCATTTTCTTAATTTTATTATAACTCTTTTGTTATGTGCTGAGCCCAAGTAATTTCATTTTTCATCTTGAAATGTTCTTTTTGCTGCCTAAACATGAGCTTCTCTTTTGAATTGTCTAATTGCTGTGAAATGTAAAGGATTCCATTGTCAATCCAACAAATGAGATCTTCCACTGAACTATTGAATTGAAAATAGTTCACCTTGTCCCCTAATTCTAATGTTCCTACACATGAGCTTCACTTTTGAATTGTCTAATTGCTGTGAAATTTAAAGGATTCCATTGTCAGTCCAACAAATGAGATCTTCCACTGAGCTATTGAATTGAAAAATAGTTCACCTTGTCCACTAATTCTAATGTTTTCATTAAAGATTGTTCTTATTTTATTTTATCTACTGGAACAAAATAGTTTTTGATTTTTGATTTTACAAAATATAGTAGTTTACAACAGGGACACCCTGGCTAGGCTGATTTATACTGATTAGCAATGCTTTGGCTGATTTCTTCCACTACTACCTCTCTTGGATACTAAGATTTAGTAGCAGAACAAGTCAAGATTTACTGACAATTGTAAAAAGCAGAAGCTGATTGAATCTTACTGCAAAAAATGGAGAGCTAACGATGTAGGATACATATAACAATACAATTTGTGAAGATGTTTGGTTGGCAGGTTTGGCTGTTGGCTGGATTTTTTAATAATTTTTTCACGCTCTTCCCTTGAATGGGTTTCAATTGGGTTTGAACCCAGGATCTATGGCACCTCCCTGTTGGCAACATGCCTTGGGTGGGTGTTTCAACTGATTCAACCTTTTTTTGAACCAAAACTGGATAATTTATATTGTCAAAACCTGTAGCTATGCTAGACAGCATCATTACATTGTACAATTTGTCCACTGATTTCAGCCAAGATAAACTGTTCCTTTCACACAAAATGCAAAGCTTATGTATATCAGCTGGCAAAATTTTCCAGTACTTGTTGTTAATATAGATTCTACAGTTAATGTCTATATGCTAATAGCTTTAAAATACATCGACTTAATGGAAAATGTGATAGCTGGTGGCCTCTTACAAATCTATATTGGTTGGGACAGATTCCTGGTCCCCAATCTCATTTCCTCAATGAGCTGATGCATAGTGCCCTCTTCCTTTAGTTCCTCTTGACCTGAATTCACAGACATTTGCTGATTGGATGCCCTGGATTGAGCATCTTTGCGTGTACCGCTCTGTTGCTACTTGCTACAATGTGATGATAATATTTCTTCTTGAGAATTTCTCATCATTTATGATTTTAGTAACCCTTTCAAATCTTTTGGTGAAAACTGAAAGGTCTTAATAGTTTGGGTGGTAGTAATACCAACACCTCAGTGATCTAGCAATTAAATTTGCATCATAACAAACTGTCGGGGCAAGTGCAAATTCTGTAGACCCTAGTTCTTAAGGTTGTTGTATTTCTCAGCGTACATTTCCTCCTAATGTTACTGAATCATTGTCGTATGATGTTTCCAATATCTATGTTGTGAGATGGATTCCCTCTTCAATTTTGCCATGATAGTGTTCCTGTGAATCAGTGGCAGGTGTCGCAGCACTATCTTAAATTGCAACTCTCTGCTTCAATGTAATTTAATAAGCAATTATGAATATCAATCATGACATGGACAAGTCACTTAATTGTCAGAAATGTTTCCTTTCAAAAGTACAATTTGTTTCTTGGTTGCATTAATACTTGTTCTGTAATTGCTTTATGTGTTCCCTAATCAATTTTTGCTGTTACTTTTTTTAATTAAAAGCCTAACTTTCAGTGTGTTATTATGGGCTTCAGTTGTGATCTGCTTCAGTTCTTTGATTTTTTTGTTTGTTTGTTTGTTTGTTTGTTTATCTAAATTTTTTAATTTTAATTTTTAAAACCGGAATGAGAATTTCTGGAGAATCAGTAACTTTGATCAGATCGGTTGCCAATATTACACCAGATACAACTATTTCATAAATGCCACTAATGGACCAGTTACAACATGTCTCCAGAGACTTGAACCTGCAGCTGGGAAACAAACTGTTCGTAAACCACTCAATATAAGACCCTTTGATTTTTTTAATGTCTGGTAGTTTGAACATTTTATTTGATCGATCCCTTGATTCCTCCAAAAATGCAGTTGGAATATCTGACCATTTTCTCTACCTCTTTTGAGATTTTATCGTAGTATTTCAAATACAATCTTTTTGGTTTTCTCAATTATACGTATTTCCTCTTCCTTCCTTTCTTTTTCTCAGTTATATATATATATAATCTGTTTTTTGTGTTTTGTGCTTTTTTGGCTCTGTATCTTGAGAGATACAGATGATCTATTGAGAAACAGAGGCCATTTGGCTATTTCTTGAGAAATGGTTTTCTGTCCAGGAACAGGAAACAACTGCCAAAAACAGTATGTCTAGTGTTGTTTTTGTTTTGGATGTGTTTTATCAGAAATGACACTCCTCTCAGGTGCTGTATCTGGTAACAAGGCTCAAAAAATTCCCTTAACTGTGCCATTTTGTTGGTAAGTGGTAGAATCTTTTGTCAT
This sequence comes from Pinus taeda, assembly GCA_000404065.3. Taxonomy (NCBI): domain Eukaryota; kingdom Viridiplantae; phylum Streptophyta; class Pinopsida; order Pinales; family Pinaceae; genus Pinus; species Pinus taeda. The sequence continues at coordinate 349,215 of APFE031296224.1, read as the reverse complement.
AGAAGACCATGTAGCTTTAAGGTTTTCAAGTGATATATAGCTAAAGCTTGGGATGTAGCTTTGAATATTATGCCATTCTTTCTTTTTTTGTATAACGGAGTAGAGGATGATCGTGTTGTTAATAACCCATGAGGTTTCCCAAGCCTTAGTTTATGGTTGGTTGACATGTTACAGAAATATGCATAGATTACGCCATGCATTGCCTGTTTTTTTCCATAAATTAGATAGCAAATCTATAATCCAGGTAACACTACAAGGTTAGAACCTATGCGTAAATGATTATATGCGAAGAGTGGAATGAACTCTAGGTGCAGTACTAGTAATCCTCGGCCCTGACTGCTTTATTGGTCCATACATATAAACTCTCAATCCTTCTAACATTCATAAATTTGGTAAAATAATTTGTTTCACAGCATACATTTCATTTGATACATTACAGTTGTTCACTTCATTGAACTGTAAAAGTTAACACAGTTGGGTTGCTTTTGCATGGAATTTGCTATCCTTTCTTGCCTGGTAACCAGTGTCTTCTGCTGTCTGAATTGAGCTCCTCTTAACCTAAAATGTCCTTTTTTCCTTTAGGTTAACACTCTGTATTTATATGGTTTGTTTTCCTTTATTATCACCCATCTGTATCTGCATCTTGTTGTCCTTCTTTACAGGTTAGTTGACTGTACTATACTAGCAGATTGAACTTGGGCATTTATGCAGTTATATATATGTTGTTGAAACTTGAGTAGGAAAACATTTAAACTGGGTATTTATACAAATTTGTTCATTTCTTCTGTTCTCTGACTCATTTCCCTTAAGATGGTTGCTGGCGTCGTGGCATCTTCTATAGGTCACATATTCTCAGCAAGTACTAAGATTTTGAAATCACCCTCCCTCTTTCTCCCTGTCTATATTATTGTCATTAGATTTAGATGTGTGTCTTCTCTTCTGAATCACTGTATGTTTTAGCAAGGACTCTGTTTTTACTATACACTTTGTTTATCGGTCTCACTTGTTCGTCTAAGTTCATCTTGTTGTTGTCCTTCTTTACAGGTTAGTTGACTGTACTATACTAGCAGATTGAACTTGGGCATTTATGCAGTTATATATATGTTGTTGAAACTTTAGTAGGAAAACATTTAAACTGGGTATTTATACAAATTTGTTCATTTCTTCTGTTCTCTGACTCATTTCCCTTAAGATGGTTGCTGGCGTCGTGGCATCTTCTATAGGTCACATATTCTCAGCAAGTACTAAGATTTTGAAATCACCCTCCCTCTTTCTCTCTGTCTATATTATTGTCATTAGATTTAAATGTGTCTTCTCTTCTGAATCACTGTATGTTTTAGCAAGGACTCTGTTTTTACTGTACACTTTGTTTATCGGTCTCACTTGTTCGTCTGAGTTCATCTTGTTGATCTACTTCTCCCTCTCTTTTTTTTGTAAGGTTAGGCAGGTGGGACCACCCACAAGGAATTTGAGCTGGTGACCTATCGCAAGGACTGCCTTAACAGTTCACACATTCACTGTCAAACCAAAGCCCCGTGGGCATTGATGCACTTCTCTTAGTAGGACTAGAAGGCAATGTTTGTTTTAGACTCTAGGGCATAAAATCCTTCTCTTTATTCTCACATTAACAAATCTTATTTTTTGTTGCATAATTCTAAAACAAATCACAATACATTGCGTAGTCTTTTTTTGTATATCACAATACATTGCGTAGTCTCTTTTTGTATTAGCAGAAATTAGTGGGAGTCTTTATTTTTCAAAAAGAATAGCTCGAAATTTAGTGAAATTATGCAAATGTCTACCATTTTCATGGAACAGTTTAGCTTACTAGTAACTAATGCTGTATAATTGAAGCAAATACTTCCGCTTTTAGCTTTAGGGGATTTGAGAAGTTTTGTGTGTTGTAATTCTGTCCTCTTTTTTCTTATTGGTTCATGAAGCAATAGAAGCAGCATTTAAAAAAAATGAGTCAAATCTTCATTCTCAATTATCAAATATTTTTGGTGCTGGTCCCTTGGGATTATATATATAGAAGCCCTCTCTACCTGGTCAGAACTGGTAATTGAGATCTTACATATTTAGTGAAATAGCTCCTGCAAACTAAGTCTTAAACAAAGGAATCATAATATATTTTACAGATAATACCTGAACCGTGGAAGTCAAAGCTTTGAAGAAATGCGTGTCTCCCCGCAGGGTTGAAAAGAGAACAGTGGACTGCAAATGATAGTTTTTCCTTCAGTTTCTTTATCTTTTTCTGAGAAGCATTTTGCTTAAAGTAATCTATAAATTGATGTACCTGGATTCAGAGAGCTACATAAAATGTTGGGAATTTGTGCTCATGAACCCTCTACCCCCAATCAATGGACCAGAATTTGAAAAATTGTGCAATGAAAGCAAGTTGATATTTCCTAAATCACTGTTGATAGGGTCTCTTTATTGTAGGCTTTTTCTTAATAACATGTTTAATGAAAATGAGTTTGTTTCTGATTCTACTATTCTCTCCTTTTTGTGGGTTTTTCTGGCTTGCAGTCAAAATGCTATTCGACTTGAAGAAAAGGAAAGAAGTGAGAAGGAGAGGTTGCATCAAATTATGGATGAGGCAGAAGCATTTAGAGAAGAATTCTACAATAAGAGGAAGATCATCTGTGAGACCAATAAAAGTAACAACAGAGAAAAAGAAAAGGTGACCTGCATGTATATTCTGCATAAATCTGTCCTGTCGTCTATGTTTTTGCATCTTTTTCCATGTGGATAAAAAAACACCGTTTTAACTGTTTTTTGAGCTGTAGACAATCATGGTATATGATTCTCAAATTGTTTGCATAAATCTGATCAGAGCTTCCTTTAGTATGGTCATATTGTTGAGGCGGCTTTCCTTTGCATCATAATAAGTCTAAGCTGCTTGATTTGCACGTTGAAATTTGGCTTTCTTGTATGCAAGACTAGATAATTCCTACAATTTCAATCTCCAGTCATCTAATTCCTGCCTGTAGTTTCTAATTTGTTTGTCATTCCGAAGATTTTTTTTATTATTTATTTATTTTTATTTTTATGAATTAGTCTACTCCTATTATTATACAAAAAAAGTTACAGCAAGGCAAGCCTCGAAGATTCTTGCTGTGAGTATGGCAATTGACAAAGTACTTCTCTCCATACTGACTATGGATTTAGCAGTGGACTTACATCGGAGAGCAAGACTTTCCTGAGTACTGACTTGTCCAAAAAAAACCGTAAACTGACCAGGTTGCATTACAAACAGATTCCTGAGTACTGACTTGTCCCAAAAAACCGTAAACTGACCAGGTTGCATTACAAACAGAGGTAGAACTTTGCTGAGTCCTAGCATGGACAGAACTGAAACAGACTCCATCATGAACAAAACTAAACCAAATGTCAGCATTAACAAGACTGTGACAAAATCCAACAAGTGAAGTTGGCGTAGACCTGAAACCAGCATGGACACTGTGGAATGCAAAGGAGGCAAACTCCTACTTCGTCTGCAGGACCAAAAATGAGGCGAAGGCGTGTTCATTCGTCCACAGAGGTTGACGGCTGCTCCTCGACAATCTTGCACCCATACTGCTCTGAGTCGCTGGAATCCGACTGAAGGACTGCATTTTTGGCCGGCTCGCTTGGACCTGCAACCGCTCCTGGGTTCACCGCGGACTGGCTTCCTTGGCGCTGGACAATAGTAGGATTGGCCTGCCTTTGCTCTGAAGAGGCTCCGGGTTGAGCCGTGTTCTCACACTTCTCTATTGTGACTGAGACAATAAAAGAGGAATTCGCCAGGTTGCAAGGTATTCGGAAACGGGTGGTGGGATGAGCGCTGTGCTCACAATCCTCATTTTGAGCCCGCCCTCGACCTCTTCCCCTGCTCCTCCTGGACGCCGGGGACTCCAGCTCATCTGAGGAAGGGTTCGAGGTAGTGGAGGAGCGCTGTTGGACAGCCCGTCCTCTTGACCCACCCCGAGCACCTCCCCGCCTGCTAACAAGTCTGAGCCGTTCACGGGGCATGTTGAAGACCCAGGTAAGGTGACACGGAAGCGAAGGCGCAGTGAGCCGGGAAGGCAAAGAGGTGGAGGCACAGAGGGGCGAGGAGCTAAGACGCAGGAAGAGACCAGAACAGAGGTGAGGGCAAAGATGGGTGAGCCTGCGACAGAGGCCGAGACCCAAAGAGACAGAGGCCGAGACCCAATGAGACAGGCCGAGACACCAAATGAGACAGAGGCTGAGACCCAGTGACTAGAGACGAATTGCTTATCCAAGCCAGCGGAGACGGGCTGTTATAATGGCGCAGTGAGTCGCCTGGAGCAACCACCACGACACAGCTGAGGTTTTGTAACAAAATTGTGGGAGTAGCAAGCAACAGGACCGCCATCGTGTTATGAACGACGAACTGCAGGAGGGAGTTGAATGTCGCATTCAATATATCTGTGCGGGGACTCCAAGCCGTCCCGTTACCCTTACAAGTGGCGGAACTGGGCTGCCACTTGCCCAGTTGGTGCGCCGTCCTCGTACAGCGCCTTTATCAAACACCCGCAGCCGGGGTTTTGTCATTCCGAAGATTATCTAAAGACATCCATGGAATTACACACATACATCCTAAACTTTGATATTAAATGTGATATGGGTATGAGTACTTACCAGCAAGTTAGCAGCATTAACTTAGTACTCCACAGGGTGTTTTTTATTTAGTGAGATCCGCTACTCTTCCCTGGAATAGATGGGGAGCAACTCAAGTTTCAACTGCCAGCCAAAATAGCCTCCTTCTTGGGTTGATGCTTCACCCAATTGAGCTAACCCTTGGGGATTTTAAATTTTGATTTTTTCCAAGGTTCAATGAGTCGTGGTGAACTTGGGCCAGCTTTGCCTCGAATCCTCATTTCAGAAGTGACTTGACAAGAATATGCAAAATGCGAGTCATTGTCAAGTCTCACTACATGCTATTATGTGGTCCCAGATGCTCCAATTGTTTTGGTTGTTTAGATTATTGTTGACTCTTGAGGTAGAGTTTTGTTGCATCTTCAAACACAAATGAACTCTTTTTGTACATTCATAGGATTTCTTATTCATTTCAAGCTAGATATTCTTATAAAGTATTTTGTATCTATTCATATTATTGCTTAAGACTTTAGTCATGAATGTGACTAGTACAATGAGGTCTCAATACTTACTTTGGTATGCTGAGAACTTTATTGACTGCTTGCTTTCTAGAACAGCTTTTCAGGATGCTCGTCATCTACACCTAATTAAAAATCAATAATTGTATAAATGTTGTCATCTGTGATGTAATCATGTAAGCTAACTATATTTTACAATCCCCAATTTACTTAGAATGCCTTGTATGGGTTGAAATTGGTGTGCCAGACTCATGAGCTTGACTCTGCTGACAAACAAAATGAGTAAAATTGACTTGGGGTGATTAACATTAGGGTCACTGAGTTAGACTTGGGTAAAAGTTGGTCAACCCGAGTTTGACTCACCAAAATAGATGTACATGCTCAAATGCTGTGCCAAATGAGTCATTTGATTTTTAGCTTTTTGAGAGTTTTTCGTGAGGTGAACCAAAGTCTTGACTCTTCTGCATTGTCAAGTATTTCCTTGAGCAGAGGCTGGTAACATTAGTTGAAATCCCTTGTCACATCGGATGAGGTTCACCAGTGAACAAGTAGCTCAAGTTTTAGTTCCTTTCAGTGGTGCACTTCTTCCAATACCAAAACGCATACTATCATAGGTAAATTCCACTGTAAATGAGATTAGCAATTAAATAGCTCAGAGGTAGCTCTTTTTATACTTAAAATTGAGTGGATGCATACATTATGCTCATTGAAAGTTGAATTTAGGAACATTGATCTTTCACACAGTAATAAAGTATGTTATCACATTTATGCTTTGACCAAGTACATTGCTTGTTATTTGTGATGTACAAGGAGATGGAGTCCACATCGTTTTTTTCCTTAAATATAAACAGTGAAGTTGGACATGATGGGCACTCCATTTCTCTGCAGTAGCAGGTTATCAGAATTCAGATTATATCCTTTAATGGACATTGTGGCAGTCAGAATTGAATATTAAGATATTTTGCAAATCATTTGCTGGAGTACAGCAAGTGGTTAAGTTCTGTAGAATGCTACATTTACCCCTGTTAACAAATTGTCTGTTTTATGTTGCATTTCCTTGTCTTCTCTAGAATTGAATGAGTTATGTAGTTGTAGGTAAAGTTTATTTTGTCATTACTTATGATCTAGTTGTTGTGGGCAGGTTTACATGGCTAATCAGGAGAAATTTCATGCCAATGCTGATAAGAATTACTGGAAGGCAGTTGCAGAGATTATACCTCATGAATTACCTTCTTTTGAGACAAAACGAGGTGGAAAAGACAAAGACAAGAAAAAGCCGAGTATAGCTGTTAATCAGGGACCGAAACCTGGAAAGCCTACTGATCTCTCACGAATGCGGCAAATTCTTTTGAAACTAAAGCATAACCCGCCACCTCATATGAAGGCTCCACCTCCACCACCACCTCCAGCTGCTGCTAATGGTTCTGCCCCTGCTTCATCTACAGGAACAACTCCACCTTCGGGAACTGCTCAAGTTACAGCTTCATCCACAACGACAGTTCCAGCACCTATTTCGACAGCACCATCAGCTCAGCCAGTTATTGTTGGTTGATATTGTCGTGACGTTAGTGCTGATTAGAAACAAAATTTAAATGGAGTATCTGTCCAAGCTTTTCATTTTAGCTTAGCAGTCTGAGTCTCAGGTTTTGCTGTTTCTGTTGTATTCTCCTTCTACCATTCTATGGTTTTAATTGATATGCTGGAGAATTTAGGTGTTGTCTTTAAATTTGTATCTTGTTGGAGCATGACACGAGGTTAGTTGTGAACTGAGAATCGACATAGACATGAGGTACTCATTTCCTTTTAAATTTTATTTGTATTTTTTCGTTGCTTGTGTTTTTGGTTAATTGACTTGCAAGTAGGTTGGCATGATCGACACAGGTAGTATAAGCAAAGTGGGGACTCAACTGTGTCATGAGGGCCCACTTGGCTGACCTAGACAATGGTATTCAACAGCTGGTTTACAGTTTTGCCTTTGTTATTTGCATAACACTTGCGTTGTACTACAATAAAGACTCTGAATTTATTCATGTGCCATGATACTTTATTGCTTCTAGGTCCACAACATATGGTGTCTAACAAGTGCTGCCTCTCAGTAATGTGATGGTTTCTTATTTTCAAGGGTCTATTTGTAAGCATGTGCAGAATTTGTTCCTAACTAACACAAGCAGTTACAGAAAACGGAGCTATTCTTGCAACGGATCACTTTCAATGTGTAGTTTGTAGTTACTACTCTCCTGTATATTGTTATAATTGAAATACTTCTATAAATACGAGGATATGGATGGAATTTTGATGTTTACAATTAAAATTCAAATTGGTTGATTTTATTGTGACATTAATCGTGATTTTTATTCCTTTAATGTATGCATGAAATGCTTGCTGCCATGAGCAGCATTCTTTGACAATCCTCTTCTCTTGATGGTAATGAAAATGCAATAACGGATCACTTTCAATGTGTAGTCATCTTTTATCTGCACAAGATTTGTAGTTCCTATTCTCCTGTATATTGTTATAATTGAAATACTTATATAAATACGAGGATATGGATGGTATTTTGATGTTTACAATTAAAATTCAAATTGGTTGATTTTATTGTGACATTAATCGTGATTTTTATTCCTTTAATGTATGCATGAAATGCTTGCTGCCATGAGCAGCATTCTTTGACAATCCTCTTCTCTTCATGGTAATGAAAATGCAATTTCTTAACCTGCCAATTGACTTATTTAACTATGCACAATGCTTCGCATCATTTTTTGATTTTGACCTGGTGAAACACGTGGCATAGCTCTATTCTTAAATAGGCACTCTCGCTCATGTGGTAGATTGGCAAGTCCACTGGCAGCTCAAACATGTGAATTTTAAAAGCCAAATAGTTTGCCTTTTCTGCCTTCAAGACAGGTCACCCTAACTGATATGGGCCTCTTCACTTTGTACTTTGCCTTAAATGTGGTTTTCTTAGTGGGGTTCAAGTTGTTACACTAACGTTAATAGTTTGATGTTATTTTGATACGCTTGTTTTCCTAGGAATGCAGATGGTTGTTTTTGTTTTCTTTTAGAATAGTGATTCACTTCAAATATTTCCTTTTACTTTCTTTTTGGAAGTGATTCACATAGTAAAGCCCTTTTGTATGTTCTTTTTTTGTCATTTGCAAAATGTCTCGATTCAACCACATTGTCTCATGGTGAGCTTTTGTATTTTTTTACCAAGGTGACAGGCCTTCCAGAAAATTGTTAATTTAAATCTTTGTCCAGAAACGGATATTGAATTTTGCTTTAAGCATTGTTGTCATGAAGCCATTTAGCAATTTTCCAACATTCGCCATTTTAAATTCACAGGGTTCCTCGTCATTCTTTATAGAGTATTGTGTTTTGTGAATGATACCTGGAGGGTTTTATAATTGATCTTTCAGTTGATGGTGGATTTTGAAATGTGGATATACTAATTTGGTTTCTAATTTTAGATTACTGTGGAAAGGCATATCAGCATTTTTTCCCCATATGTGATATCTTCCGAATTTAAACGTAAGAAAGAAATTCTCATACTGGCCTGCCTTCCTAGTGTCTTAGTGGCAGAGCACATGGAGTGAAGCAGATGTTTACATAATTATTTATTTATTATTTTCAGTACCGTTTTATTTTATTTTGAAGGTTTATTGTAAATGATTTTCCATGGAAAAAAATAGTTTTAGATATGTGCTCTATTTATTTCGCTAATCATAAAAACATTCTTTGCATCATCTGCGTGTTGGATAATTTTTGCTCTACTTGTGAATAAATTTTAGGATAATTAAGCTGAGTTTATACTCAATCCTTGGGATAGTTCCTATACTTCTCGAAACAACCTTTAATGGACAAATTTTCAAAGGGTGGCTGTCTATGATGAAGGCATTAAATGGAAGGTGGTTGCACTAAATTTACATTCTTAAAATTTCACAACGACCTTTGAAGTTCATTGGAGCTGGGATGGGTATACTTCCGTTTACTTTTTTGAAAGAATAACACCGTATGAGCATATTCAAGTTCATTGGATTTGGGTTTGATGGAATTTTTAATTAGTTCATTGGATTTGGGTTCGATGGACTTTTGCTGTATGAAAGCACAAAACTAGAATTAAAAGGATAAAGTCAAATGGGATGTTATCCATAATGGCTTTAAAAAAACTGAAATAGAGCACATTGTCAGGGCTTTGTGAATTGACAAAATCTCAGAACTCTGATTTCTTACAGGATTTTAATTTCGACTTTAAAAAAAATTAAAATAACGGGGGCTCTGAATGTGACAACTTCAAGTGGATAGGGTTAACTTGTTGACACAATGCCAGCCTCGATTATTTGAAACTATGAACCTCTGATGAAATACCCTACCTAGAGTTTGATAGACAAGATCTGAGTGGTTTGATAAAGCATATAATAAATCCCAAGATAGATCTCAATAAAGTTTGGGGCAGAGAAAACTTGAAAAACAGAATCAACTGACTGTTCATTCAAAATACAGTTTTTGTTTTAGCTGTACTTGAGATAAAACAAGTGTTGATATGATTCTATTACCTCTCAAATTGGATGTGTCTGTCATTGTTCACGTTACGGCTTTGGACTTGATCGTTAATCTCCCCATGGTTTCTACTGAGGTACAGAGGTTGTTTGTTTTGTATCCATTGGACTCTTCTTGTCTTCTTACTGGATAGGGTCAACTTGTTGACACAATGCCATCCTCGATTATTTGAAATGACGACTCTCTGATGAAATACCCAACCTATAGTTGTTTCAAAGACAAGATCTGGGTATGATAAAACTTGTAATAAATCCCAAGATAGATATCAACAAAGTTTGGGGCAGAGAAAACTGGAAAAACAGAATCAACTGAGGACTTGGTTGTTTTTGAGTTTAGCTGTACTTGAGAGAAGTGTTGATATGATTCTATTACCCTTCAAATTGGATCAGTATATCATTGTTAACGCTATAGCTTTGGACTTGATCGTGAATCTCCTCGTGGTTTCAACTGAGGTACAAAGGTTAGTTTTTGGGAGTTGTCTATAATGCGACTTTTTAAGATTCCGGTGACTGAATCCGGCGGAAGAAATTGAGGTTAAATCTTGATTTTTAGTAGTTAAAATGGTTTTTTAACTGCATATTTGGATTCAGCACCCTGAAAAACCCCTGGGACCCTTTGATTGTGCAGAAACTAGCTATCAAACTTGCGATTCCAATAAATTGCTGCCGGATTTTGACCAGAAAAACCCGCCGGAAAGGCTTTCAAAAAGTCTCATTATAGACAACTGCTAGTTTTTGTACCCATTGGACTCTTCTTGTCATCTCATGTGATTCAGGGTTGCTTCCAATATTTCTCTTCTGGTCATCTCATGTGATTGGACTTTTCGTGTACGAATCTCAAATAATGTGATTTCTTTCACAAACGACGTTTATACAAAAATATTTTTGAGAGAGTTGTTTCATCTCATGTGATTGGACTCTTGGTGTACTAATCTCAAATAATGTGATTTCTTTCACAAATGACGTCTATAAAAAAATTTATTTTTGAGAGAGTTGTTTCAAATATGTAGACCAAATTTAAAAATACAAGAATGCAGGACAAGAGAAGAGAGAGTCATGGATTACATGGTAAAACAAAATGTGTGGGGCAACATCTTTGGGAGCAGAGGTGAACTCCTAATCATACAAAGCTACACCCCTCATCAGTGTTGGAACTCCTAATCATACAAAGCTACACCCCTCATCAGTGTTGGAACTCCTAATCATACAAAGCTACACCCTTCATTAGCATTGGAGTATATCGCACTTTATTAATGCACATTTGCCCATCTCACACTAAATGGAGTCTCTTTTAACTCTTATATATTAGACAATGAAAGGAAAACAAATCATATGATAATGTGGGATACAACCTTTTTCCAATATGGTGAGTTGTTGAAGAATAAATTGGTCATAAGACGTCTAGGTAATCATTAATACATCATATTTTAACATTCCTTTGTAATGATGATTGCAGGGTTAGAATCATAGGAGGAAGATGTTATTAACTTGCGTTCTCCCTTGATAGCAACTCTCTACATCCCCAGAAAGTCGGAGAAACTTTGCCACTGTCATAGATTTGGTGAAAATATCCAATAGCTTATTGTTCAATGGGACCATACTCGAGACAAAAAAACACCGTTAGCTACAAAATCTCAAATCAATATCAAGATGAATGTGTTTGGTCTTGAAAACAAAAAACACCATTAGCTACCAGATCTTTCAATCTTGAATGAGTTTGAAGCTCAATGTGTTTGGTCTTGGAGAGATGCTGAATTGTAAGCAAGCACTCCAATTGTAACATCTTAGCTTTTAGCAGGAAAGCACAACTTTCCTCAAATTGTTATGACTGCAAACGCTAGTCAACCATGATATAACACTCCTGACGTTCTCACGAGCAACCGGCGATACTTGTTAGGAAGTTTGTCACCATTGTACATAGTCAAATCCACAACATACTTGAGAGAAGTCCCTAGTATTGAGAACACTCACAGTCAAATCCACCCGAGTATTGAGACACTAAGTCAAATCAACAACAAACTTGAGAGAATTCCCTCGCACTAAAAACACATAAATGTGCTCATGGTCAACAACTTATACCAGGTCTACACATAAAAGTGAAATAGCGCACACAACTAGTAATTAAACACACTGTCAAGGCCGAAGCATCAAGTGTGGATCTAATGAAACTATGCCACAATGAAGAACCAACCAAAGCCACATACCCTCGACGAATAAAGTCACTCAAACTGAGGAAAGGTTAGACGAGAGCCCAAATTAAGTCCGTATATTGTAAATCTGACAGGAATTGGCGAAAACAAAACGCCATGGCTCGAGCAAAAGCAAATCAGCCACTCATCCAATAAGAATTAAGTCAAATATGCAAATATACAGCTGGTCTGCAAAAATTATAGAGATCACAAAGCAAAGCCACTAATCAACGACTGCAATGACTTTTACAATAAAACTCCATCAAAGATGTGCAAGTTGTGTAGGCTCCAACAACAAAAGTCACGAGGCACAATAAAGAACCAACCATATTTGCATGCCCTTAGTGAAGAAGGTTAGATTTCAAACCCTCATTGCCAATCAACTGTTCCAACTACAGATCTGACAGAAAAATTGCTTTACAACTGAAAATAGCCCAACATGTAAAGAAAACGGCCTTACGGATCTAGACATTGTGAATTGAGTGAAATTTAGAGGGAACTCGGTCGTATGTTCCAATTTTGAGTGAAATTTAGAGGGATTTCAACAGTACACTGCAATTGAGTCCATATGCTGCACATTCGAGTGAAACTCATAGGGAACTCGTTCGTACGTTGTAATTGAGTAAAATTCAAAGGATTGCTGTAGTATACTGCAAATTTGAAGAATTTTCTACTAATTGGAGGTTATATGTTCCGTACATGGACCCCACACACAACTTTGTGCCCAGAAAAAAAGGGTTTAGATTTGAAGAAAATTAACTGAAATTGTGTAAGTTGGGGAAAATTTGCTGAAAAAAACCGTACGGACTTGCTGTACATAGATCCAAAGAGAAACTCTGAGCCAGCTACTGCACGACGATTATAAATTGGTTCGATCTGCTATCTACAAGTGAAATTGCAGGAAAAAACTTCAATTATAAATTGGTTCGATCTGCTATCTAAAAGTGAAATGGCAGAAAAAAAACATGGTTGTATATATCTGTACAGGGTGAGAAAATGGATGAGAAATGGTTGGAAGGTAAATCAGGAAAAAACTAACCCAACCAAAAAATTTCACTGGAAAAGCTTTTTTATATTGCAGAAAAAAACATGGTTGTATATATCTATACAGGGTGAGAAATTGGATGAGAAATTGTTCAAAGGTAAATCAGGAAAAATCTAATCCAATCAAAATTTTTGACTGGAAAAGCCCTTTTGATTCGTAAGTGTTTGAAAAAGTGGTAATTACCAAACCAATATATTTTTTTATTATTTTTGTTTTTGGTTTCTTTTTGGTTTTTGGAGATTTTGGGCAAACTAACTCTAAATTTAGCAGTCAAATTTAACAAGTGATAGTCAAATTTAACAAGTGATAGTCCATCTTAATTGATTTCCTAATCAATACTGAAGTTAGAATTATGAAAAAAATGTCCAAAATAGTGAGATTTGCTTAGCTCAGCCAAAAAATTAGGAAGTTGTTTAGATATGAATGCATATCTGTGAGAAAGAGGAGCCAAAAAAATACAGATATATTGACCTTTGATGCAAATTTATATTTAAGGAGATAGAACTCAATAACCTAGGAGATAGGACTCAGTTATCTTCTCAGAGACCAGGTTAGGTTTTACAAATATATATTCACATATGATAATGATTTATATGGTTTAATATTCTATGTCAAAAACATATGATAATGATTTATATGTTCTCATATTCTATATAAAAAATATCAGTAACTTGCTTTGATACTATGTTGGTCTACTCTGATACTATATTAGATTTTACAAAAACACTGATACCATATTTCATATTACATTTTACAAAAATACATGTTAGATTAGATATTATATTTTACAAATATACATTAACATATGATAATATTTCTATGGCTTAATATTCCATGTAAAAATATCAAACGAGAACAATAGATAAACAAGGCAAGTCATTACATTTTAAAAAAAAACAGGTTAGATTAGATATTATATTTTACAAATATACATTAACATATGATAATATCTATATGGCTTAATATTCCATGTAAAAATATCAAACGAGAACAATAGATAAACAATGCAAGTCAAAAGAAGGTAAAGATAATAATTATGTGGTAAAACCCCAATGTGGGGAAGCATCCAATGCTTTTTTTATCCATGTAAATTGTCAATCATACAAGACTTCACCTCCACATTAACATCAACATCACTTCTCATTACATTGCACTCTTGCATAATAAATAGAACCTCCACCTCAATTATGTATGAGAGTGAAAGGTGAGTTTTTTCTATAATATATATGTGAGTTTTACAATATTGTAAGTTATTAAAGAATAATTTAGTCCAAAAACCATTAAACAAACATTAATGCATAAATTACATGATCATATATTTGTCGACTTGTTTTGTATGAGACCTCTTTGTGCTAAGTCTATGAAGGCATACATACTGGTTTTGAACTTGTGACCTCTTAGGAGAAAACACACACTGTTAACCATTAGGCCCACTCCAGCTATTACAATAACATTATTATTCTTATTACTAATGGTTAGGGTGACTAATTAATATAAATTTATTAGTAAGGTTATCACATAAACTTATTATTTAAATTAATTAATTATCATATACTAGATAATTTTAACCCATTCAGATAGTCATGAAAAGGACTATCTCAAAGAGAATCAGAGAATGAGGATTCTCTTTTCCTTTTGTTTGTGAGATAGTCTTTTTCATGACTATCTGAATGGGTTAAATTGTCTAGTATATGATAATTAATTATTAAGTATAAGTTTATGCTCATATTAGATAAACTTTAGTAAATTTTTATTAGTCACCTAACATTATTAATAGTATAATTTATGTATTTTAATATTCAATAATAATAATATAATAATAATTAATATTTTATATTAGTTAATTTAAATCCATACAATTACTATTGGTTATAATCCCTAGATCTATTATTATTTATTAAAATTTTACTCATTATGATTCATTATATCCCTAGATTTATTTTTAACTCTAAATTGGATTAACATGTTACTTAAAATAACACTCAATTCCAACCAGAAAATATTAAAATAATATTACAACATTATAAACTTTATTAAAATCTAGAACATTATAAAATATAACAATATCCACTCGAAGATAACTATTTATCTAATTATATTATTATTATTAAATAATTTAAATGGTCAAAACTAGCCGCCATTATAACTGTTTGTCCAGTCTAGTCTCATATAGCCGTTTTCCTGTCAAACCTAGCCATGGGAAGATCTGCTATCCCTATTTAACATGTAGCCATGATTTGATTCTTCAACTTGTCTTGACGATGAACCACACTCGTTGGTTCGAAACGCATCGACAAATATATCATCATGTGATTTATGCCAAAAAATTATTTCTCATAAACTTAATATGGATCACAGAAGCCTCAATTCAACAAATATTAATGCATTCACATTCTAACAATTTCAATGAGAAGAAATTTTTAGCTTTATGATTTTGGATTAACTTATTCCCATCCGAGTAATAATTTGACTAATAAATAATGGATTTTGTATCCATGTGAATGTTATATTGAATCTTTGATTTATGTTTTTTCGTATTCTAATTATCTAACTCAATGAATATTTTGTATTACAATATATATCATTTATAGATTTTTAAGTCAAAAAGATTCTAGGATAACCATTAACAAATTATAACCAGACTTGGTTCTATAATACTAGCATAGTAAGGCTGTGGGTTCCTCTATGGAAGCCATTTTATTAAGGATTATATTTTTATTGCAATGAATTATCATATTTTTTTGAAATCAAAGATGATATATTTTTTTAATTAATTACTTGTTATAAATTTATAAATATAAAAAAATAATAATTCATAAATAATTAATGAAAATTAGTATAATGAAAAAAGATATCTCCTAAAAGATATTATTATTCATGAAATGACACCTTATCTAGGTATATATATAGGGCTTTGATTGTATAATAAATATTAATTCATTCATACATTATTCAATATATCGTTACTCCTAAATGGATTTCTTTATTTGTTTCCAAGTATTTTGGATAATTTAACTCATGAATGAAGTTTGGCTATTACATTTGGCATCAAAGCCAATCTATGATGTCATCCATGGACCATATAATTGTCAATCAAAGTCAAGTTATGATTTCATTCCTTGGCCACAACTACAGCATTCCAAGATTTTTCTTGTGGACAGTCATTGACTATCCACTAGATTTTGGCCATATTTAACTTTAATTTTTTTGTTGTTGAAGTTTTGACAAATGTTTTTTTTGAAAAAATCATAGATTTATTATTAAAAAACATTTAAAAAAATATTCAAAGTCCTATTATTTACATATATATATATAATATTTTAATATAGATGTATTATTAAAGAAAAAAAAATAAATTCAAAGTTATATTATTTAATAAAAATAAAACATTAATATATATTTATATACATATTAAAAAAAGATAATGATTAAAGATTGTGCTTGAGTTGATTGACTATGATCTGCTGACCCTTGAAGACTCTGCCTTCTGCTAGCTCCCATGTCCCCTCTAGAGTCCTCTCTAGGAGGGTGCCATTCCCCACCTCCCTGCCTGACCTTGCAGCATCAACCTGTTGTGGCCACAGCCACCACCCTATTAAAATCTGCTCTGGCAGCAAATTGGAATGGGTCCCCTAGAAGTTTGATCTTTCATTTCTTCGAATGATAACTCTCTGAATGATCTGTTTTTATCCTAGGGATTTCAACTCTGTGCTGAGTCAAATCTTCAATTCTTAATGGTTAAGACCCCTTGGATAAATCTCTATCGCATGATTCATTTATAGCCCAGTCTAGCCCTTCATTCATGTTCTGTCATTGGGACTTTTTCAACCCTTAAAGACTTCCATTGCGCCTTTATTCTATTATAACACTTGTGTGATAGAAATACTTTGCAAGCATATTCAACTTACCCTTTCCATGCTTTTTCGGTCCTTATACATTCCTCAATCCCTGCTTTTATCGCTAACGCAATCTCTCAATCTCCACGGTTACACTGCGCATTCCTCTTTTGCACCCGATAAGCGATGACCTTCCGAACTTCAAATGCAACTAAGCATAACACATGTGATTTCGGGTTCGCTCCCCAATCGTAAATCGCAATCGTAGGAACCCAAGGCCCATACATAAGGCGTTCCGCGATATGGCGGACCCACTGGGATTATTTAACATAACACATATCTTTTTCGGGTCCGCTTCCCCAATCACAAATCACAATTGGTAGAGTTCAGGCCTATACATAAGGCACAGTGCGATATGGACCTGCTGAGATTATTAACTGCAACACATATATAGTTCGGGTCTGGCCTATCGTAAATCGCAATCGATGGAGCCCAAGGCTTATACATAAGGCACGATGCGATGAGCGAACCCGACAATAACTATAGACCCGAGTGCATAGTATTTGAAGTCCATCCTTATGGTTCGGCTGAGGGGTTTCCTGTGTATTCCCATGTGTCCTGATATAGTGTTGCGGTTTGGGTTTTTAAAGGAAAATCTGATAAAATGAACGGTCCAAGTTTAGCGGCTTAATAATTACGATTGCTCTGCATTGTGAGATTAAACAGAAACTTTGACTGAAGACGAGGTTTGTTTGTGGGCATGTCTGTCATATTCTCTCTTAATCATAGCTAATATGAACTGTTTCTGTAGGTGAGCCTCAAGAGAAGAAAGGCGAGTTCGAGTGGACCCGACAACAGATAAATGCGATTTATATCAAGACGACACCTCTGTGCCACCGATGTCAATATTGCAAAGACATACTTTGCAAGAAAGGGATACGAACAACCATAGTGCATAATGGAGGCACGCTCTATGTTCAGTGGAAGCACTCATGATAACATTCATCCATCAAGATGTCATTACCTCTAGATACACTTTAAAGCATGCCAGATGTGGGATGATGAGCACAGTGTCTTCAGTTTCCTTCGGGAAATGATAGGGAGTAATGTTCGCTCCATACAGGTGCAGAGAGATGACACGCAGTCACGCTCTCTTAATCTACATCCTTTCATTTTACCCAAAAAATAAAACGCCCCAACAAATGTAGCCTCAAGGTGTCAGTAGCTGCACGGACCGTTCTACATCCGTATATTTAATTTGTATATTGAATAAGCCGGGAAGATGGAGGGTCAGGGGGATACAAAGAGTTTCTTCGTGCATAAGTATTACCTCTGGAGATGTAGGGAGGACTTTTTTTTTTGGGCAGAAGAGCTTTGGATTTATTGTGTAATAAAGAACACTGTTTGGGTCAAGAAGGAGCCTTTTTCAGATTTATTTCCCTCTTCTTTCATGTGTTTAGAATCAAGGTGTTGTTGTTGGCATAAATATAAATGTGTTTTGTTTTGTGCATATTGATAACAGACAGTTCATGACTAGTCTTGGTTATTCAAATATAATTTGTTACCATGGTTAATTCATGAAAGGTCGCTGATTCGAAACTTTGTTAAACATCAGTTGTAAGTTTTATTTGTATGGAAAGGAATGTGTATTCCTGTATGGGTAATTAGATTGCAATTAAGATTTAATACAACCTTGATCATCTGTGAACCAATAATTGATTCATTTGGACTTGGAATCTATATATGATGTTTAGCCTTTTTTTTGTTATGCTCCTACAGGATAGATTAGAATAGTTAGGAATAGCATAAGTAGTTAGAATTAGTGTAGTTAGGATTTGATACATGTAGAATAGTTGTTTCTTTTGTTGATTTAATTGAAGTCTTCCTCCAAGAAACAATCTTTCAACATCTATAATAGTTTACAGGATCCTTTAAAACCCGTTGGAACTAGCCACTCCAAACGAAAGCGGATCTAATTGGGGTCTGCGATCGGGTTAGTTCCCCTTGTTGGCATAGCGAAAATTCGTAGCGTCAACACAACCTTCCTCTCATTGATCACTTCCCTCGAAGAGTCCTTGATGGACTCCTCTCTGCTCTTTTAGAGTGACACTTGTAGTTCACCGAAGGTAGAGGTGAGATTCTCACCTGGAAACCTTTGTGCTAAGAAAAATGAGTTGACTTAGCTGAGCAACACAAGCGAACAATGATTCAAATTTGAAATTGGTAAAAAAAAGACCCAAAATGGAGGCCTCACCTTCTATATATAATCACTTCTCCTCCTTTCTCCTTGCGGGCTCCAAATTGAACCTCCCTCTCTCTCCCTTTCCCTCCAAGTCAATTTCTTCAAGGGAATTCAAATTCTTTGTTGGAGTGGCCCCCAAATTCCACTTTGCAATGGATTTTTCCTTTTAGCTCTAATGTTTGCGGTGCCCCTTTTCTTCCAAGATTTAATTTGATGCCACACACCTACTTTCCCTAAGTTTTGGCTCAAAATTGTTCATCATCAAAATTGCAGAAATTTCAGAATTTACCTTAGTATAATTTTATTTATAGGGAATATTACAATCCTCCCCTCCCAAATGTTGCTTGTCTACAAGCAACTGCAATGTCTGGTGCTGTAATATTTCCCCCCCCTCCCATGCATCGTCCTCCTTAGGCAAATCCTTCCACTGCACCAAAAAATCCTTAATGACTCTGCTCCAGAGTTTTCTCTCTCTAGTCTCCAAGATGGCCTTGCGCACCAAAATCAGGTGCCCCTCATCATCCATAGGTGGAAACTTTGTTGTTGTTGTGACATTTTGTCCCAAAGCCATTTTCAAGCAAGGTACATGGAATATGTTGTGTACTTTGCTCCCAAGTGGAAGCTCCAATTCATATTCTACCTCCCTGACTAGTCTGGGCACCCTGTAAAGTCCATAAAAGCGTGGCTAGAGTTTCTTTGTGCCATTTTGCTTAAGAGTGGATTGCTTGTATGGTTGGAGTCTCAAAAATACTAAATCTCCAACCTCAAAGTCCCTCTCTACTCTGCCCCTGTCTGCATATAAATTTTCTTGGTTCTGGGATGTCTGCAGGTTATACTTGAGAGTCCTAAGGATATCATGGCTCTCCTATATCCAATCTTTGCCCCCCGGGGCCTTGGTGTCTCCAAAATTCATGTCAGCAAAAGTTAGTGCATCATAACCATGCAAAGAACGAAATGGAGATTGATCCATATTTATGCAGGAATGAAATGAAATACAAATTTAAACAAAAACACAAAGCAACAACAAAAATTGAACTTCAAATCATTAATAACAAAATATTGAAAACTGTTTACATGCAAAATGGAAATAAACTAGCTCGGGCGATGGTAGCTTATCTCTGAGAAGAGATGTGGTGGCTACATGCCTCTAAAATTTGTTACAATGAGGCTCGCATGCCTTTTTATTTTTGAGAAATAAGAGAAAACCCCAAACATCCAAAAATCTAACCCTAGGAGATGAAGCACCGAAAGTTTGTGGGCCCTGTTGGGTTTAGTTGGTACACCAACTTCTCAGGGTTGTAACTTTGGAATTCGATCTCCGTTTGACGCATACGATACCTCGCTAGAAATATATATTCAAGGGCTTGAAATTTCAACTACAAACTTGATTAGATGTCACAAATTTTCTCATTTTTAAAAAAATGTTGTTTAGGGGCCCAAAACGGTTTTAAAAGTTCAAGACCTGACAAATTGCCAAAAATAGTAATATGTGCTACAATTAAGGAAACCAAAAGACACAATGCTTGGGGTCCAAGTGGAATAGGCGGGTAGCCACCAATATCCACCTTGATCAGTACTTCCCCCTCAGGAAGCAATGGTCGTCATTGCATTGACTACCTCCATGCGATGGGGAATGTTCTACTGAAATTGGTCCCTAATAAGCCACTTGCCTTGGTGCAATAGTTGACTAGATTTGAAAACTAGATATAGTTGGATCTTATATTTGTGATTATTTTATATCTGTGTGTCCATGATTAGATCAATTATGGCCCGTTCAATGTAGTCTAGATTGAATTCTGTTGGTGTTAATTTCTCAACAATGTATGATGTGTCCAACAATGGTGGAAAGTATGGCCAAAGGTGGTCTACATTGAATACAAGGTGCAAGCCAAGGAATGGGGGGATACTGAGCTCAAAATCATTGTCTCCCACAACCTTGGTGATGGTGTAAGGACCATATCAAAGTGGTTGAAGCTTACGACAGGCTCCAACGAGGCACTCTTTCTGCATATGTAACCAAAGTTTGTCGACCACCTAAAACTAATAGGGAACCCGATGCTGATCATGCCATTGTTTGTATTTGAAATTGGATTTCTCCAAGATGCCATGAAACTTCTGGAATATATGCTGAATGTGCTCAACAAACTTGGTGGCTTTAGCAGCTTCACACTGAACATGGGTAGTTTCTTCCTGTGTAGTTGCAAAAGGCAGTGCAACATCAAGGGGACATAATGGTTGAAATCCCAGGCCCACTTCAAAGAGGTTGTGGCCAGTCAAGCTATGTAGAGCTCTGTTATAGCTGTGTTTCACATAGGGAAGACTCTCATCCCATTTCCACAGATGCTTAGAGTTGTACATGCATAATATGTGCACAATCATCCTGTTGATGACCTATGTCTAGCCACCAGTGTGGGGGTGGAATGTAGTAGAGTTGGTGAGCTTGGTGTCCAACAATGACCAAAGGCTCGACCAAAACGTGCTTATGAACCTGCTATCCCAATCTAATATAATGATCAACGGGATCCCAAAATGTACCCACACTCATTCAAAGAAGAGTCTGATAGTGGCTTTTACTGTGATACTCTTCTCGTAGGAAGCCAATATGGTCATCTTAGAAAATCTTTCGACATCCACAAATACACAATCATTTACATGCTTGGTAGAAGGAAGGCCATACATATAGTCCATGGAGATGGATTCCCAGGGTCGACTAGGAGTATACAAACCTTGCTTCTTAATGGTTGGCTTGGCATAAGCAGTGCAAGATTTGATGTATTTTCGAACATCCTGTCAGAGATTTGGCTAATAAAAATACTTATGTAGTACACCCACAATTTTTGCCACACCAAAGTGTTGAAGAATATAGAGAAATTAGGATTGATGTGATTCTTCTTAGCATGATAAATATTTGTGAGGTATTTAACATTTAGTTTATTAGAAACTTCTTTAATGTTAAAGTGTCTTGGTTTGTTCATCAAATAGCTACCATAACAAAGAGACAAGAAGACAAAAATGTTGGCTTTCTGCCAGGGCCAAAACCTCTCCCTCTTGGAGAGAAAAACTCACACAAAATTCTTCTGATAGAAATTTAATTGACGAACACCAAGACCATGACCCTTGACCTAATTAGGCCACTCCAAGACCAAGACACCAATCCTCTTCACTACTGAGATTATCATATTCACTGCTACTTTACCGAGGTCATCTTTGAGATCATCATAGCAATGCCATTATCAATATCATTACTGTGTATTCACTGAGTTTATCACTGTACATTTATTGAGATCATCACTGTATATTTCCTGAGATTATCACTGTTCCTACGAATTCTATCTACTGAAGCTACACAAAGATATTCTATTATGATTATATCTTTGTAGTTATATCTACATTACGATCATGAACTCACTGTGTCATGATTATAATTGCATCTAGAACGTGAGGCAAGGTGTGTTTTCCAAGATCCTTATCATCATACTTACGCCTTGACTGTGACTGTGACTGTTCTTATAGAGTATCCTGAGTGTGTATCCCTTCATTGTTAAAGATACCGAGACCATGGATTCATCTTATAAGTGTGCCGATACAAATATACTGTGATTATAGTTATGCCGAGAGTGTAATATAACATATGCGTTGAGAGTGTAGTAGGATCATCGTGATCCTCTCCATCATGAATGATTGCGCTGAGATCGAAACTATGCCATTGCAAATATCCTTGAATTTCAGAGACCTCAGAATAATGTCCTCCTGTAATACGAATTACAGACTTCGGTACCCATAGAATTAATTCCGGAAGTCCGAGTTTCTCCTCTATACTGTACCCGTGAAAATCACAGAGGAATCTAATTTTCTTGTCTCTGTTTTTCCCAGACCCTCACTGGGTATATATAGTGGTTTTGTCTCTATCATTAGATGACTTGATCAAGTGAACCGTTTTGTAAGCCAACATGACTTCTATTTAATTCATTTTTTGGCTGACGTGAAGAGGATTGTGCTTGTCATTACTGGAGGGTTGTTAGACACCATTTTACAGACTTGTATTTATTACATATATGCTCAAGAAGAGATTTTTACATATGTATTTGACTCTTGAATTTTCCCAGACCTATGGGATTGGATATCTGTTCCTGATAGGGATTTTATTTAGTGCCAGATAATCAATGCATAATCTCTAGGTCCCATCCTTCTTTTGTATAAGTACAATCGAGCTCCCACAAGGTGAGGAACTTGGTCAAACGTGCACTTTTTGCAGCAACTCTTGGATCTGCCACTTGATTTCTTCATTTTCTAGAATAGAGCAATGGTATATTGGCCCATTAGGTAGAGGCGCTCCGAGAGTTAGATCGATCAAATGCTTGAACTGATAGTGCAAAGGTACCCTTATGGGTGAGGAGAAGATGTCCCTATATTCTTCCACGACCTTATCCACCTACTTCTGCTTCACGGTGGAACCCTTCATGGGGGCCATGGATGTGTTCACGATTCCCCTTATTTTGAGAATGAACAAAAAAGAAAAAAAATTCCTGGTCTGGGAGATGATCTTACTACAGTGCTTAGCACATATCAAATAAATGGCAGTGGGTGGGGCTACCTCTGGTATCCTGTATAACTTACAACCCAAAGTAATAACAACAACGTGAGGCCTCGAATAATACACAACACGATGCTTCCATAAATATGGTTGTCCTAATAATACATCATAAAATTCAAGAGGAGCAACATCACATAGTACCTCATCCGTGAAGGGTTTGATGTTGTAGGGAAGATGAAACTTGTTAGACACCTAATCCTCTAAGGGTTGGTGTGGAAGATGATCAGCCAAAGGGAGTCTAAAGGACCACTTGGAATATGAAACCAAGGGTAATTCCTATGTATTATAAATATGTATGATTGTGAATAAGAAAAGTAATCTAATGTTTATCTTTCATATTGCCTCCTCCATGTATGTATTTAACATGGTATTAGAGCGAGAAAATTCTTTCCCTGCTCCAATCTAAGCCACTGGTTTTTGTGGCCACTCTTTGTGTGCTAGTACGTCAGACCTGTCATGCTTAGACTTGGATTTTCCTAGCCCTATTCTCGGCCTTTTTTCTACCTGGAACCTACTTCTCTACTCACATTTGCGTTTAGGAATCTTCTACATGTAGTAACGCTCCTCCTTCAATGTCAGTATTTCCTGCATTGCATTTATTTACCTCTCATAGTTTTTGTGCCTACTCGAATAGTATCTCGGTGGTCGTTTCTTTGTCAGTGTGTTAGGCCTTCTCTTGGCGACCTCCAAAACGCTTCTTTGTAGTTCTCTAAGCAAATATTTTCTATGGTGAATGTATGACTATTAAGAACCCTAATGCTCTTGTCGTGCTCAGTCAAGCGATAAAAAAAATGGTAATCAAAATGCATTCACCGGGGGAGGCTATGAGCAATGAGTTCGATCATACTATTCCAACTTGGCTCAACATTTTTGCAGTCAGTCAGTTCTCTGCTATGTTAATGCTCTCTGTAACCTCACGTTTTTTGTGACACAACTCTTTGTCGGAGTCTCGGACTTTCGCCAACATAGATTCAACACGTCTGTGTTACATAGTCCAACACTTCTCACAGTTTATGTCTTCATTGTGGCTCCAGCAAGACTTTGTCGACCACATTGGGGTCTCGGGAAGACCACAAATCCGAAGCCGCGAGAAATGCCCTCTGTCGTCCAACTCCATGTACAGAAAGGAGTCGCGAGCAGTGCTTCCAGCATGCCTCCATACCACAGTGGAGGGTGGCGCAACGGAATGGTATCATAATGGCAACAAAATGGTATTAGAATGGAAACGGAATGGTGCAGAATGGTATGAGTTTTATAATTGTCATAGCAATTTTTTATATAAACTGTGGTAATGCGCTCTGCGTTAACTCCTGCACATTTGGCTCATACCACCCCTCCATATACAATGCTGTCTCCATATATGGTTTCCGTATCCATCACACTCATACTACCATACTATTTGCAATAGCTTAGATATACCACGATACCGCTCTCTGTCCCGCGACATCCCATAGACCTGGTGATCGCTTACGTGAAGGTCTCGTCCTTGGTGGAGCCACTTGGTGGTTTATGGAAATGTTGGGTGCAACCCAACTTGGCTAGATTTTGGGCAAGAAATCTGAGCTTTGCGGAGCACGTAGTAGAAAAGATGCCGTAGAGTCTGAAGTGGATCACGCAACAGAGAAGTGGAGCACAATGAAAACCGCGCAACAAAGTCACCGCACAACATAGGGGCTTTGCGGCGAAGCCCCTCCCTTTTTGCAAAAAGCATAACATATTGTAAAAGTTGATGGTTTTGGACCATGGTCCCTTGTATTTTGGGGAAACCATGGTATTGGGTCTATGGTAATGTAGCAATGTAATCCCGATGTAATAGTAAATATAGGTATGAATAATAAAGAAGGAAGGAATCAAATTGATCTAGATCTATGTTTATGGTGATATTTTTGTGATCTGTACTTTGGAGGAAGGGAAAGGCTCCACAGCTAAGTGCACTGAGGCTTGGGTCTGCAGTTGAGTGCGCAGACAACCTGCAACTATGTGCACATGAAAGAAATGTTTGTTGTACCAATTCTCTATTATAAGCAACAATTATTGTTGACGTAGTCCCACATTGGGATGAACCACAGTAAAATCTGTGTCTCATGTATTGATTTGATTTTTATCTACACTTTATTTCACTACTGTGAAGTTTATGAATGTTTAAATAATGAATGCAATTCTGCAAAGTAATTCAGGAATGTGAAGTAGCTTGTTGTAGCATAACAATTTATTGCAGTTATGTGTATTCACAACATAGTAATGTTGATAATATTAAAAAGTAATGTGAAGTAGTTATAAGTGATAAAGCATAAGAAATATAGAATTTCCAAATTGCAGCATCCCTCAGGCTGCAGAAACCTAGTTCTGCAACCTCCCATAGCAACTGTAGGTGAGACTGCGACTTTCTTACAGGTCGTTGGAGAAAGGGTCAGTTATTGAGGGTTTGTTGGTGTGCAGTAAGAGTCGAACCTGGGTCAGCCCAACTTAAGTAGCCAACAAAGAAATTCTTTTAAAGGACTGCGAGGCAAGTTCTTAAAATCTCTAAAACTTTGGATTAGGATGCTTTTTTGCAAAAAGGGAATTTTATGAATGCAGTCAGATTATTAGTTACTTATGTTCAGGAGAAGATGCAAAGAAGAAAATGGAACAATGTGAAGTGAAAAAATATATAGAATAGACACTAGGAAGATATCTCATGGCCAATATCCGAAGAATTTTATAGAAACTGACTATAGCCCTCTATTAAGTGAGTCTGAAAGTGAAGAAAACCGCCTTGAGAACCTAGAAGGAACTCCACAGTATTCACCCTTCCAACCTGAAAGTTCGCCAAAGCCAAAATCAAGTAGTAATTAGGGTTCTTTGGTTTTCCATGTCCCCCTACCCCCTCCCCTTACAAATTCCCCTCCACCACTCCCTCCCCTTCCGAGAAGAACTATGGTTGATGATATTAAGCTACATATACTTAAAGGGACTGAATCAGATGATCTAGAGCATTTTTGGTTTTTATGCGAAACAATATGGATAGTGAAGCAATTCCATGAGGAAACTATAAAGAAAGTGCAACTTGTTACAACATTCCGAGATAGGGTGCTAACATGGTACATGAAGTATTTGAGCAATTAGATCAAATCATTTGCAGAAATCAAAATAACACTGGTAAAATAATTTAAGAAGCCGAAGTCCGAGTCGCAGTGTATCACAATAGTAAAAGAAATCAAACAAAAGCCTACTGAGTCTGTGTGGGAATCTGACCAAATATTAAAAATATTATTGGATCAGGTGAGCTTTGGAATGACTCTGCAACAACATAAAGAATGATTTATAGCTGGATTGCTTCCACATATAAGATTGCCTTTGTGACAATAGAAGATAGAAATTCAAGTTGAAGCTTTAGAACTTGTGATGAAATTAGAAGCTTCGCCTATAGGGGATACCAATGTAAGTATGAAATAGGTCCAAAGTTAAATGGAAAATTTGACTATGTAGATACAAGATATGAAGAAAAATAAGGAAGGTCACGAAGAACTGTGGTGTACAAAGTGAAAATCAGAAGGCCACTCTAAGGAACAATGTCCTCTATTCATAAATTACATGGCTAGTGGAGCACCTAACCCTTTGAATGCCAAATCCATCTTATGGTACGAGATATGTAAAACTAGAGGTGAACATTACACAAAATATTGATACCTATTATAGAAGTATGTCAAGACTCCAAGAAACGTATATTGCAAATTTTGCAAATCAGTAGGGCATGATGAGAACAACTGTCAAACTTATGAATTAATGATGGAACAAAGTAATGATGCCTATAGAATGCAAGCTAAAGAACATGAACAATATAGTGGTCGAGGTGGATATCAAGGCCGAGGTCGAGGTAAAAGTTGAGGTCGTGGACAGATTATTTGTTACAACTATGGCCAGGTAGGTCTCTTTGCAAAAGATTTCTAGAATCCTACTACGACATGTAAGCATTGCAAATCATTTGATCATGTAATTGAGGAGAGTTCAGTACTTATAGAAAAATGCAAGAAAGGAAAAAATCAACAGCCGACATAGAACATTCATATGATGATTGCGGAACTAAGGACTGATGAACCTCATGGTAATATTGTAACAAGGAGTGGAGATGTGACTAGAAATGATAGAAGATGAAAAAAAAGGAAGATGAAGCTACATGGGTTAGAAAGATTGTTGAAAAAATCCATGTGTTTGATATTCAAAAGGAAAAATAAGTCTTTATGGAAGTGAAGCGAAGCTTTATAGATGTAGGATCTTCAACATCTAGTGCACAATAGAATTAGAAGAATAGCTGTGGTGTATCATCTTCGACACAAAGCCAAGCTCTGACAATACAAGAACATGATGCAACATATAAGGTAGATACTTTAAAATATTTTCTTCGAACTTGTATGATATTGTTATGTGATCAAAGAGCTGTAGAAGGACTTAAGGAATTGATAAATTCTTGTGCATCTAAAGAAGTACCGTGGAGTGAGATTCGTGAAGTGAACAATTTACATAGACATAAGAGAACTGGAAATGAAATGAGGCTTAGTGCACAAACAGGAGAATATGACATGAACCAAGTTATTTTAGATCTAGGATATGAAGCTGATGTCCTCACAAAGCAAACATGGGAGTTAATGGGTAAACCAAAGTTGCAATGGTCACATATTCACCTAAGAATGGTGAATAAAAAAAACATTGTTCCTCTAGGAAGATTATCAGGCATTACATTGTACATTGAATGGGTGCACACTACTACTGATTTTGAAGTAATAGAAATTGTGGACGACAATAACCGTATCCTGCATTACTTGTATTGGATTGGACATTTTATAACATGGCTATAATCAACTTAAAGAAGAGGCAAATGATATTTGAAAGCAACAATATGAGAGTAATCATTGCTTTGGATCCATCAGAAGGAGCAAGGTATACTGTACTCACATATGATATACATAACATCTATCAAATGAAAGAAAAAGAACAAGAATATGTTAAACCTATTGAAAGTAAGTTGAGTTGCGAGCATGACAGTTCGTGTGCTCCAGATTCAGAAGAAGAATTGGAAATCTTGCAAAACAGGTTATGTGAAGTATCTACAAGGCGATGTGCAAGACTCACTAAAGCAGTGCATTGTATGACAACTGAGGTATGTGACTTACCTTTTTATGATGGCTTGGGTGACATAAATAATTTTCTTGAAGAATATGAAGGAATGGTACCAGAGTGTCAAAGATTTTTAATTTTGGATATAGCCCTAAGAGCTACTCCTGCTAGATGGTGGAGTAAACATAACAAGAATATAGGAACTTGGAAAGAATGTCGAAGGTTGATATGGATAAGGTTTGGTCAAGTAGAAACAGAGTTGATAGATAAATGTGATGGTCAAACTGATCCTAGAGAGCACATCCAGCTCTGCATGATAGCATGGAGGGAGATTCCATGAGAAGAATGGGTGCATGGGTTCACCCATACATTAGAGACAATTCCTCAAAAATGGTACTTGGAAACAAAACTTCGACATGGAACTGCGCAGTGGGAAGAGATGGTTGATGGATTTATATTGACATTTAGCTTTGAATATGATTTTCCATGTATAGATTCATCCCTTCAGATAGTTAAAAAGAAGATTTTTGAGAAGGAAATTCCACTCACATGGAGCCTGATTGGGATACACAGCTACAAAATGTACTGGAATGCTACAACATCATTGCAGAAGAAGATGAAGACCCTCACAATATTGATATAACATAATCTAAAGGCTACTGCGAAGTGAATGGACCTGAGTTAGAAATGCCTGATATAACAAATCCATTGAAGACAAAGAAGGTGAATATAGGATTAGAAGATGAGCCAGAGTTTGCAACTATAGGAGATTATTGGGATGAAGAATCAATAAAAAAAGTGACAGATATCCTGCATGAATACTAGGAGTTATTTCCCACTATTTTTTTAGATATCAAGGGCATTGTAGGAGATTTAGGAGTTATGAAGATTCCTCTAAAGCTTGATGTGAAGCTAGTTAAGAAAATGCCTTATAGATTGAATCAAAAGTACAAAGAAAACGTGAAGAAAGAAATTGATAGAATGATAACAACTGAAATCATTGAACCTCTGGAAGAATCAGAGTGGGCCAGTCCTATGGTAGTATAAGAAAATAAAACACAAGGAGAAATCAGGATTTGTGTTGATTTAAGGAAGTTAAATGATGCATATCTACATGACCCATTCCCTACTCCCTCCACTGATGAAGTATTGTACAATGTAGGAGGTCAGGAAGCTTATTCATTTACATATGGATTTTTAGGATACCATCAGATTAGAATTGCACCAGAAGATCGACATAAGACCACTTTCGCTACAGAATGGGCTTCATATCAGTATACAATGATGCCTTTTGGACTGAAGAATGCCCCTGCCATATTTTCAAGAGTGGTGGTTGTAGCTTTCAAAGAATATATTCACAAGTTTTTAGAATTATACTTCGATGATTAGACAATATTTGGGTTATTAAAGAAACATGTTGTGAGTTTAATATTGATGCTCAACACATGCACGCATTATTAAATCTCTCTACATATCAAAAAGTGCATATTCTGTGTACCTTTTGGTATATTACTAGGAAATATTGTTTGCAAGCAAGGATTGATGGTGAATCCTACGAAGATTGATATTATTGTGAATTTACCTCCACCAAAGCCAGTAAGACAGCTTCACACCCCATTAGGACATACGTGATACTACAGAAAATTTATCAAGGGATATGCACAGATCACTGCGCATATGGAAAAACTGTTGAAGAAAGATGTAACATTCCTATGGAATGAATAATGTCAAAAGATCCTCGAAACGCTAAAAGAAAAGATGGTAACTGCTCCTATACTGGTATTCCCAGATTGGAATAAGGAATTTCATGTTCATGTGGATGCTTCATGAGTAGCTTTACGAGTGGTATTGGCACAACCTAGTGCAGGAGAAATCGATCACCCTATAACTTTTGCAAGTAGGAAACTGTCTAAAGTAGAGAATAAATATACAACTATGGAAAGGGAAGGATTGGTTATGGTATATGCTTTACAAAAGTTTAGACATTATTTGTTGGGATCACATTTCAAGATGTTCACAGATCACTCTACACTAAAGTACTTGGTCAATAAGCCTGTTTCAGGAGGAAATATTTGCAGATGGTTATTATTGTTTCAAGAGTATGAATTTGAAGTTGTTGTTAAGACAAGAAGACTGAATGTTGGACCTGATCATTGGTCAAGGTTGGAAACAAGATAAGAACCAACGAATATAGAGGATAATATTCCTGATGCACAATTGTTTGCAATCAGGATTGCACATGATCACTATGCTGATATTAATCAATTATTAACCACAAAGATGGCTCCTTCAGAATATATGCAACAGAAGAAATAATTGGTAGTTAAGGCAACAGATTTTGCACTAATAGCAGGACATTTGTATAAGATGGGACCAGATGAAATACTGCGCATATATGTTCATGAGCACAAAAGCCAAATAATCTTAACAAAAGACCATAATGGTCCCACTGACTGACATTATGCAGGAAAAGCCATTACCCATAAAATTTTAAGAGCAAGATTATGGTGGCCTACATTACACAAAGATGCAAAGGAGTACTGCTGAGCTTGTGATATCTGCCAAAGAATAGGAAAACCTTCAAGAAGAGATGAAATGCCACTAGTACCAAAAGTAACATTGCATGCTTTTGATAAATGGACTATTGATTCTTTTGGACCTATCAATCCACCAGGGAAAAGGACTGATGTGAGGTATATAATCATTGTGACTGATTATTTGACAAGGTGGGCTGAAGCATAGACAGTGAAGGATGCAACATAGAAACTACAATGAATTTAATCTTTGAATACATATTGTCTAGATTTGTGTGTCCAAAGATATTGATGAGTGATCAAGGATCACATTTCTTGAATAAGACCATTAAAGCATTAATTGAGGAATTTCAAGTTTACCACCAAAAGATCACTCCTTATCATCCTCAAGAAAATGGAACTGTGGAAGCATTCAATAAAATTTTGGAGAATTCACTGACCAAGGTATGAAATGTAAACATGAATGACTAGGATCTTAGGATTCCAATAGTATTATGGTCCTATAGGACTACATGAAAAAATTTGACAGGTTAGACACCCTTTAGGTTGGTTTATGGGACGGATAGAAGCTATGATGCCCATGGAATACATTGTCTATAGACTAAGAATTGCAACTTTTACAAATATGGGAAACCTCGACATAATGGAAGAGAGGATGTCACAGTTACTTTCTTTGGAAGAAGACAAGTTTATAGCAGGATTTCATCAATAGGTATAGAAATCAAGAGAAAAGGCTTGGTGTGATAGGCACATTAAGAAAAATAAGTTCTAGATAGGATACCTTGCTCTCCTTATGACAGTAAGTTTGTGAAATTACCGGGGAAATTCAAAACACATTGGTTAGGCCCATATGTTATTAAGTATATTACTAATGGATGCGCGGTGCAGTTAGCAAAGTTAAATGGATAATTAATTCAGGGAAAAGTAAATGGAAGTACGTTGAAGTTGTACAGGGATAACCTTGGCCCTACAACTTCACCCTAAAGAAGAAAGAAGGAAATTATTAGTGTCACTTGTAGTTGAAAGTGGACACTGGACTATAAACTATGCTACAAAAAGAGCTTTGACGAAGAAAATACTTCTCTATAGTCGAGAATATGTTGAAGTTCGCAGGGAGCTGCAACGTAGGACATATGTGTGCTACAATAGGGGACGTGTTGAAGTTCTCTGCAAAAGTAGAAATACGACCGTTAAAAGGGAAAAGACATGCGCAAAGTTGCATTTAAGGCGACACACTGGCATAATCTAGGGATAGATACACATTTAATGAAAAAATATGAATAGAATCGGGACAAAATCAAATCTAATGATGAGGTTCGAAGGCTAGAATTATTATAAATAGCCAAATCTAGCTCAGATTAAGAACTTTTCTGAATCGAGAGCTCAAGTGATTAATAGTGTGAATAAGTTGCTGGAGAATCCATTGTGTATGCCCACTGAGTGATCTTGGGAGGATATTGTCTGGAATTTTCCTGAGCAGGGATTGTCTAAGAGTCATGGAAGCCGCAGATATGTCTGTGTCAGTAGTTGAAACACCTATAGTAGCATCACCCACGTTAGCAGCATCGCCGGCATAGAAGCCATAGACATCACTAAGGTAGAAGCAAACAAAGGAAGTAAGAAGCAAGAAAAAGCAGGACAAGAAGCTTTCCAAACCCGTGAAACCTTAGAAGAAATTGGAGTAGGTCAATATTGAAGAAGACGTGGAGGAAATTCAGGTGGAGGAAGGTGGCGTAACATTCATTTCACCTCTGCCCTCATATATTCCATCGAGGAAGCCAAATGCCAAACTATTAAAGGATTCCAAATACGCAAAATATGGGACATTTACACCAGTATTGCTAGAAGATGTGCTATTTGAAGGAGAAATTTTAGGGAAAATTCCATAACTAAAACTTATAGACAATGGTTTTAATGATCGAAAGAAGTACTCGCGTTTCACAACAAACTGGTACTTGTAGCAGGTTGACTACCTATATAGTGGAGTGACAGATTAGAACCACAATGATGGGCAAATGGGTTGGCACAATCAAGATTGCTCAACATGTTGAATTTGCTGCACTTTGGCAGAAGTTCATCAAACATAGCATGTGTGTGACAATTGTTGGTGTTAATATATGATGGAAACCTGTGGATGGGGAATAAAATCCCCATATACCAAATGTTGATATGGAGGATCGCTAGATTACCGTACCAACGGCGGAACCCCATGGAGGAGTTCGTGGGAAAGGATCAGGACCACACTGTGGCGAATAATATGAAGAAGTATGGGCTGGTCAAAGGCAATAGGGGATAGGACATAAACTCGATCAATGACCAAGTAGCCCGCTTTGCTACACATATTTTGGCTGAAAATATCATGACGAAGTGCCACACGAATGAAGTTACGACGTCATTGGTGTCTTTAGCTGTGCAATGCGTGAATGGAGTCCAGTATAACTGGGTTGGATATTTATGCAAGGAATTTCTAGATGACTGCCGCAAGGTCCAAGAAAAAGGTACATCTTTTCACTACACCTGGTTAATATTGATCATTGCTATGTTGGCATAGAAGGAGTCGGAGGATACACAGTTTCCTCTGATAGAAGAAGATGTATGTGAGGCTGCGAGGTATGCTTCGCTGTGTCATACCACTCAGCTGTCACAACCGCAAGATAATAGGATATATTTTATATTATATCAAATGAATGTACACAGGTTAGTAAATCAACATCCACACCTTTTTCCGAGTTTGCACAAACAGTACAACCCTGTGGCGAGGTTCAAGGAATATTTCCATAAATTGTACATACAGGCGTAGAGACACGAAGAAGGAATGGAATGCATTGACATATATGGTTAAAGAGGATTGTCTGGTAGAAGTAGTGAAGACACGAACCATAGATTAAATGACTCTACTGGAAGAGGTAGGAGACAATGCAACAAAAGAATAAGAGCTGGACACTTCACACCATGGCGAAGGCAGTAGAAAAGACAAGGATAAGGAAGTAGAGGAAGATGAAGAGGAAGATGAAGAGGAAGAAGAACACCACGAAGAAGAGCACCATGATGAAGAATGCCATGAGGAGGAGCCTCAAGGAGGTGAAGACACAACTAATCAGAAAGAGAAGGCAAAAATAGAGAAATCTACAACGGAGAAAAGGAAGATGCAGAGTGGAGCTTCACCAAGCAACAAAGAAAAGCATAAGGTAGATAAATCAAAACAAATCACACCAACAGTTCTAATTGAAGGTGACTTGGATCAAATTGGAGACAAGGTTCAAGATATAATAATGGAATCTTGGAATAGGGTGGCAGATTGCTATGGCGAGCTTATCACAGGTGTCCAACAAAGTATAACAATCCAGAGAACCAACACAACTAACTCAACTAGCACAACTAAATGAAGGAATCTGACCAGAAAGGCTGATAGAAACGACATTTGGAATGAGAATAATGCACATACTTGCCAGAGCTCAGCAGTTCGACTCCATCGAGGCGAAGCAACATGCAAATAATTGGGATCATGTAAACATGAATATGGCAACGCTGCCCATTCTGGTGTTACATGAGTTACACCAAGGCATCACAAATGAGTTAAAGGAAAGTGAACAATGCACTTCAAGATTTAATATTTGAATAAAACAAGAACGAGTTGCACTGATGAAACAACTCGACCAGACAATCAAAGAAAAGGAGAAGGTAGAGCTAAAACAACATAAATTGAAAGAATTGGTTGAAGCCACTTATAGACAAGCTCCAAACATAAATGTACGTGAGGAGGAATCTGAAGAAGACAAGGTCACAAAGATCAACCTTGTAGTCAAGGAATACAAAGGTAAAATTGTTGAAGTGAAATTTCAATATGAGATGTAGATTAGCAAGCTGCGAATGAAGTTACGCAATTACAACCCAAGATTGGAAGTATGAAATCAGAGGGAGGGTGAACTAAATTTAGTCATGGTTAGCATCTCCACAGCATTGGTGGACTACAACAAACTACTGGATGAAATATTGCAAATTTGGACTTCACTGCAAGAAGATCCAAATATTCATAAAGTGCACGAGGAAATGTAATAGAGGTAGCAGCAGTTAGAGGAGAGTCAAACAACTGCGAAGACATTACCTAAATCATAGAAGCTCGCAAAGATCAATGAATCAAAGATGTTGTAAAAGAGGATCGAATAGTTGAAGAGGAAAGAGAAGACATTGATAGAAATAACTAAAACTTGACAAGATGAGGTCCTTCAACTCTCGCAGACAGTAGATGAGAAGCTTTAGGAGCTCCGACAGAGGGAGGAAATATTTCTACAGAAGGCTATAGATCATGTAACAAAAGCATTGTTGGAGGAAGCACACAATGAGGATAAACAGATGACATAAGTGCTCAAATAGTTCAACAAGGCCTACAATAGCATTGCAGGAAACATCAGAGGCAAAGCCGCTGTGTGACTCGGGACGAGTCACATGTGAGCGTTGGGGTCCTGTTCGGCACAACTCAACTTGGCCATATTTTGGGCAAGAAATTTGAGTTTTGTGAAGCGCGCAATAGAAAAGATGCCATGGAGTACGAAGTGGATTGTGTAGCAGAGAAATAGAGCACAACGAAGATTGCACAACATAGGGACCTTGCGGTGAAGCTCCTCCCTTTTGGTAAAAAGCATAAAATATTGTAAAAGTTGATGGTTTTGGACCATAGTCCCTTGTATTTTGGAAACCATGGTATCGTGTCCATGGTAATATAAAGATGTAATCCCTCATGTAATAGTATATATAGGGATGAATAATAAAGAAGGAAGGCATCAAATTGATCTAGATCTATGTTTATGGTGATATTTTTGTGATCTGTACTTTGGAGGAAGGGTGAGGCTCCACAACTGAGTGCGTGGAGGACTAGGTCTGCAGCTTAGTACACACGAAATAACTATTTGTTGTACCAATTGTCTATTATAAGCAACAATTATTGTGGACGGAGTCCCACATTGGGATGAACCACGGTAAAATTTGTGTTTCATGTGTTGCTTTTCATATTATCTGCACTTTATTTCATCACCGTGAAGTTTATGAATGTTTAAATAATGAATGCAATTCTACGAAGTAATATATAAGTGCGAAGTAATTTAGGAATGTGAAGTAGCCTATTGTAGCATAACAGTTTATTATAGTTACATGTATTTACAATAGAGTAATGTTATAATATGAAAAAGTAATGCGAAGTAGTTATAAGTGATAAATCATAACAAAATACATAATTTCCACATCGCAACATCCCTCAGGCTGTAAAAACCTAATTCTACAACCTCCCATAGTCACTTCGGGTGAGATTGCGACTTGCTTGCAGGTCATTGTTGAAATGGCCAATGATTGATGGTTTTGTTGGTGTGCAGTAAGAGTCAAACTTGGGTCAAACCAACTTAAGAAGCTAATAGGCTATGGGTGTGGTGTGGTCGATAGGCCTATTCGCTTAATGTCCTCTAATGAGGTGAGGTTCTTTTGGCTCTCATTGCCGACAATGAATTGAAAAAGAGACCCATTCACCCACATATTTGAGTGGAAGAGACGCTCCCCTTCCTCTGGATCTTTAGGCTCAATCTTCTAGATCTTGGTGGTGGCAACGGTGGCGCTAGGATTTGCATCAATAATCTACTTCCCTTTATCATTCCACTTATCATTTTTTGACTCAGAGTCTGAACATGCATCTAAATCTGAAGCCTTTAGCTTGGCCACTAGTGACTTCTTGACTTGACACTCACTTGTGTTGTGAGTGGGGCTCTTATGGAACTCACAACACTTTCCTATGTCCTTCTTTATCTTCGTGGTACTTTTCATTGTTTGTGTTTTCAGTGGATTGTCTTGGGTCAACCCTCCTTGGCTTTTTCCTTTGTTCTGCGGTTTGGGGGTGCCTTTCCCTTGCTTCAAATTCATAGATCTAAAGTGTCGCTTCTTATATTTAAATTTTTGCTTGATCTTGACAATGTATCGATAGGTAGCGCTGAGCGAGGAGATGTCCAAGCACTCCATCTCATCCTAGATGTATTTGTGTATACAACCGCGATACTTGAGTACTAGATTCTACTCAGAATCCTTGATACCCAAGTTCGTATGAAGGTTATGAAAAATATTTGTGATCTTCGACACGTCTTGTTCCCTTCCCTGCCATAGTGTGGCCCATTTTATGTACTTATCTCCATAGATCCTGATAGGGTAATATTATTCCTTAATGGTGTCTTGAAAATAATTCCAAGTTGGTGTGGATGAGAAAAATAAGGGTTACCTCTCATCCCTCTACTCATAGTAGGCTTCCCACCAGTCCTTGACTTGGGAGGCGAATTTGAGGAGTGTAAAAGTAATATTTTTCCTATTGGAAAAATCATGAACCGAAAAATAGCCTTCCAACAAATTTAACCATTTATCTATGAAATATGCATCTATCTGGCCTTCAAATATGGGAATGTCAAATTTGACTTGTACCTTAAATGGATTGGCGCCTCCAGGGTGGCTTTTGGATGAATATGCACCGCCCTTGCGCATCCACCGAAGGATTCGGGGAAAGTTGTCCATCATCTCGTTCCTTTATTGCTTGAGGGCTTATTTGAGAAATATTTTAAAAGGATCTCTTGCTCCCTCGTCTTCTTTTTCTTCCTCCATGGGTGGCCGTTGGAGTCAACGAGGCTAATCTTGTAACGGTTCAACCAGTTCAAGCCCTAACTCCTCTTACCTAGACCTCGTCGGGGACATGCATAGAAAAACAAGGAAATAATAGACTTCTCTGATACCACTGATCCAGATTTATGTAGGAAAAAAATTAAATATAGATTTAAAAAGAAACACAGAGCTACATCAAAAAAATGAACTTCAATTCAGTAATAACAAAATACTTTAAACTATTTACATTCAGAATGGAAATAAACTAGCTTGGGCGATGGTAGCTTATCTCTAAGAAGATATGTGACAGGTACATGCCTTTGAACTATGTTACAATGAGTCTCATAGGCCTTTTTATTATTAAGAAACAAGGGAAAACCCAAAACATAAAAAACCCTAACCCTGGGAGATGAAGCACAAAATATTTGTGGGCCCCATTGGGGTTAGTTGGTACACCTACTTCTTGGGGTTGTAACTTTGGCATCCGATCTCCATTTAACACATACAATACCTTGTTAGAAATATCTATTAGAGGGATACAAATTTTGATTGCGAACCCCTATGATAGGTTATGGGTTTTCCATTTTTCCAAAAAAAACATTGTTCAGGGCCTCAAAATGGCTCTTGAAGTTCAAGATTCGAAAAACTACCAAAAATAGTAAACTGTGCTACATTTAAGGAAACTGAAATAAATAATGCTAGTTGTCCAAGTGGGATAGGTAGGTGGACACCAATATCCACCTGGATCAGAGATATACCTATGGACATGTGATAGGTGGTCTTATAATAGTACTCTCTATGGTGCAACCAATTCACCCATGCATTTTCCCCATCACATAGTTGTGCAAGTAGCCCTCTAGCCATTTGTTCACTATCTATGTCTGACCATCCGTTTGAGGGTGATAACTAGTGATAGGAGTGAGTTCAATCCCCACTAGTTGAAACAACTCCTGCCAACCCCCCCCCCCATGAATATGTTGTCCATGTCGCTAACAATGGTCTTATGGATGCCATGTAGCCTAAACACTTCTCGAAAAAATAACTTGAGCACCTATGATGCTGAATACGGAGTCATAATGGAAAATAATTGGGTGAATTTAGTCATCCTGTAAAATACCACATAAATGCAATCTCACCCCTATATCGCAGGCAAGCTCGTAATGAAGTCCATCATGACGCTCTCCCATTTCCTCTCAAAAATAGGGAGTGGTTGCAATAGGTCATCCATGTGTGTCTTCCCCCCCTTGTTTCTCTAAAAAGTATCACTTTCTTGAACATGCCTTAGAACGTCATCCTTAAGGCCCCTCCACATGAATCAATATCTAATGGTTCCATATGTCTTGAGGAACCCCTGATGCCCTGCCAAAGGTGAATCATGTGCAACCTGCATGATCTTCTCCCTTGTTTGGGAGTTTGACACCAAATAAATCATATCATTGTAGTAGATCACCTCATTCATCACCCTATATTGATTATCCCCTGTTATTCCATCAAGGTCCTCACATGCATTTCGATCCTTGGAGTACATCTAATAACTACACCGTCCAATATTGAGCAATGCCTATGAGTGAGTGTATCACGAGACTCCTTGATAATGCATCCACTACAACATTATGCTTTCCCTTGAAATATTACATGTCGAAATAATACGCCTGAATTTTACTCACCCATTTATGATGCCTCTCATGCAACTACTTCTACTCTAAGAAAAACCAGACTGTTGTGGTCAATCTTCACCTTAAACCTGTTGCCCACCAAATAATGTTTGAACATGGCTAGTGTATGCATGATGACCAACATTTCCTTGTCATAAATGGAGTACAGTCTCTCGTGTGCCAATAGCTTCCAACACTCAAAAGAAATTGGGCGTCATCCCTGCATAAGTACTACCCTGATGCCATCTCTAGAGGCATAACAATCGAGATGAAAGGATGAGAAAAATATGGTAAATCTAATACTTGATAGATGCTCATGAACTTCTTGAGGTTCTCAAAATCCCCTTGAACCACTTATGTCCAACCAAATTCCCCCTTCTTCGTCAAATATGTAAGGGGTGCTGCTAGCTAGGAAAATTCCCTCATGAACCTTTGGTAATAAGTGCATATGCCTAGGAATCCCGTAAATCCGTCACATTATTGTGCATAGAACAATCTAAGATGGACCTAATCTTATCCTAGTGAACTCACAACCCATCCTCCCCAATGACATGGCTAAGATACAACATCTATGTCAGTGAAAATTCACACTTGGACATCTTGGCATATAGTTGCTGCTCCTTTGGGATGTGTAGCACCTCCTCCAAGTGCTGTAGATGCTCCTTCCACATCCTGCTATAGATTAAGATTTATTCAAAGAAAAACACAACATATATGTGAATCTACTTGCACAACACATGGTTCATGCAATATTGGAAGGTAGTTGGGGTGTTGGTTAGCTCGAAGGGCATTATCAAGAACTCAAAGTGACCATAGTGGCACTTGAAGTCTGTCTTTAAGATATCCTGCTCCCTTGCCCGAATCTGATGGTACCCCGAGCGTAAATATATCTTACAGATGTACTTGGCTCTCCTAAGCTCATCCATCATCTCATCTATGCGCATAATTAGGTATCGATTCTTCAAGGTATTTTTTTTTATGGATTTGTAGTCAATGCACATGAAAACAATCCTTTCCTTCTTCCTTACTTGCACTATAAATGAGACGAAGGGACTAGAATTGGGGTTGTTGTGTCTCAAAGGCAAAAAATCTTGTATGGTTTGGTCGATCTCATCTTGGTAAGCCTTGAGATGTCTGTATGGTGTGGTGATAACTGCATGTATTCCCTTCTCTAGTTCAATCGTGTGTTGAATCCATTCATTTGGAAGGCATCCTGGTGGGATGTCTCTAAAAATTGTTGGGTAACTCTCAAATATTTCCTGAATATAAGGATGTGGTGGTCGTGGTTGAGCCATTTTCTCTGAGACCCTAAGCTCCATAACCTACTCTATATCACCATGTCGTAGATGTGCCTCCATCCTGTACAATTGCACTATCTGAGGTGGGTATAAATGCATACACCTTAATATCATTGAATTCCCATTTGGCCCTACGAACTTCATTTGCAACCTCCTCCAGTCTGTGGTGACACACCCAAGGGAATAGAGCCATTGAACACCCATTACCACATTGGTGTCTGGGACGTCAACTATAAATAAGTGATCAGTCATCGAGTAATTCCCCATAGTCACAATCATTCTAGGGACATATCTAGTACGTTGAATTGTTCTATCCCCAGGAACTAAGACAAAGAAGCCCTCAAAGGTCTCAGATCAGACCCCTCTCTGATCCACCACCTGAGCGTTGAAACAATTGTGGGTAGCCCCTATCCACCAACATTGAAACATGCGTCCCTTGCACCGTGCTTCTAATACTAAGTGTCAAGTACTTCGACACTGCTCAGAGTGAAGCAATGATTCCTCCTGTGGGAAAGAAAGGGCCTCCTCTTGGTGGGGGTGTTGGAGGTGGTCCTCCTCCTCTAGTAACTTGTGGCTCTCCATCATCTCTGCCTGCCTCTTGCTGCACATTTTCCTCTAGCTCACTATCTAAAAATACCTCGATGTAATGGGCCTTTCCCTTGGTGCACCTGTGCCCTAGTGACCATGGATCTTGGCATGTGATTTACAAATTCTTCTAATGAAGGTCTCTCCTCATCTCATTATCCAACTGCACACGCCTTGACATCTCTCTCTATAGTGGGGGTCTGGTATATTTACCTTTTTGTGGAAAGGTAGGCCTCATGGGTACTGGGGGTCTAGTCTTAGGGATTGCCCCTTGCAAATCCTGAGCTTTGCTCACTGTGTCTTGAAGATAAGTAGGTATATTCGACCTCAGCAAACCACACAAAGGCTCAATTAGACCCTCCACGAACCAAAAAAAATCTCCTAGCCTCTGACAGATCATGCACCATCACGGGAAACCTCAAAAACTCTGTCATTTATTGCTTGATATTGCCTATTTGCTTGAGATGGGCCAACTCTCTAAAATGCATCTCAAGGTCCCTCAGGTTAAAAATATTCATCACCCTCCTAGTAAAGTCCTCATAAGAAGTTACACTGACATGCCCCAACATAGATAGCCCATGGTACCACCATTCAAGAGCGTCTCCCTCCAAATGCGATGTAACTACCTTAATTGCTTCCACTTCTGTCATTTTCTTAAGGTGAAAATAGGTATCCAGTTTTTCCACACATGCCCTAGTAGTGCATTTAGAGGAGCCATCAAAAGTAGGAAGGAATAACTTCCCAACAATGCACT
This sequence comes from Pinus taeda, assembly GCA_000404065.3. Lineage (NCBI taxonomy): Eukaryota > Viridiplantae > Streptophyta > Pinopsida > Pinales > Pinaceae > Pinus > Pinus taeda. Next base: position 307,089 of record APFE031296224.1, on the reverse strand, counting down.
ACAAATTAGAATTATGTGCAGATGTTCCACTGGTCCCTTTTCCTTTATTTCCATTCTTGAGCTAGAGAATATCCCAGAAGGTTATAGTATGATAAAATTCCATTCCCATAGTCTGATACTCATAGAAATAATCCCCTAAGGGCATCTCATCCATGTCTGGCTTCCCTCCAGTCGTTCAAGTTAGAAACATGGGCGTAGTAGACCTAATTGGTCCATTGTAAGTGTGGGGATGACTTCGAGGGTTGGTACTATCATCATGATGAGAGGTTCTTGAGCCCTCTCTTGTAATGAACTCCCTGTGGCTACCCTTGTTACGATTCTTCCATCTCATCTCAGCCAACATCTCCCTGGGCTATCTCCTTATGCCCTCTTCCCACCTCATTCACGACTTGCAAAAGGGTTTAAAAGGCTGTGCCATCTTTATTGGTATCCCCCATGTTTGTCTCTTCTATTCCATGCTTTGGATCCTCTAGGTCGGGACTGAACTGCAATTCCCATTCTCTACACTTGTATCTATGCCCTCAGTTGGTTATCATAGAAAAGGGTTCTTCCCACTGTTAGTGTCTGTCAATCCTACCAGTCACCAGTGATCAAATGTGCTCTTTCAAAGTTTTTTGATAGGGTCCTAGGTCGAATTTTTATTGTTTCAAAAGGATTTCAAATACAAATTGGGTCATTGGTTAGTATGTCTAGGTATGTTACTACTCCCTCCATTTCATGGTTCAATGCCATTTTTGTCGTGTCATCACTCATTACGATGAGTCATCAGTAAATGTCTTGATCACCATCCCAGTCTCATCTCATGCTCGGTTTCATACTCCATTAGATGTCATCAATAGGTCAAGTCATCAAAATGGTCAAAAAGAGTCATGACTTCACTTATGGTTAATCACTATGGGAGTAGTGATTAGAGGAAAAAATGTGTTCAAGGAGATTTCAACTTGTTCCAACATCCCCATTCATACTTCATATAAATCCCTCCACCTTCCCTCATAAATCCACCCATTCCATCTAAAACCCCTTTTTCCCTTGAGAAATCCTTAAATCCTAAGTCAAAACCAATTTTTCCCTTGGAAACACTCATATTTCATATTAATTCCCAAACTCTAGCCGCACCCATTAAACTATATTGAAATCCCTTTAAAGCCCGTAGCCCTCAATCAGCGTATATTACATGAATTATAAAACAATGCTCCTCACCCCTTCCCGATTGTGATATCCCGCATCCCGCAAACAATCCCACATCCCGCATTAAGTCTCAAATCATGCAAACAGTCCCACATCCCACAATAACTCCCACTTGCTAATAAACCTGCAGCCGATAAATCTCGTACCTATTAAGCCCCAACCCCCAGCTATGAGTCACAACCCCGGCTACAAGTCACGGTCCCTGATTATGAGTCCTGTCCTGCAGCGATTAAGTCTCGCAGCGATAAGTCCCGTAGCAATAAGTCCTGTAGTGATTAACTCCAGTAGTCTCTAAATCCCGTAGTCATTAAATCCCACAATCATTAAGTCCCGGCCCTAGACAATCACATCAACTTTAAGTTCCTCCCCCACAAGGTTTTCCTCCCGGTTGCGATTGTGATGTGGAAATCCCTTGACGGATGCGATATTTTATATATTGCGGCTCTTGAATTTTCAAGTCCGTCCTATCGGTAAAACATGAAAAATAATGTCAAAGTCCCTCCTCCGCATTGCGATTGCCATGTGGAAAGCCCTGATCGGATGCGATATTATAAAATGGTTCTTGATAAAGTATCAGGTCTGACCCATTGAAAAAACACTATGGAACATGGTTTAGAGCCCCTCTCCCTGTTGCGATTGTGATATATAATCGGTCCAGATCAATGGCCCAAATCTCATTAGTGTGGATCAGATATTTGAGATCGACGACTCACATTTCTTCCTGATAGTCAATATCAGTTATACTTTTCACGTCCTCGGCCACGATTTTTCGCTGTCTTTTATGTAATTTTTCAACTGAAAGATCACGAGCTCCATTGACAGAGAACCAGATCACTCATTTCACTGCTACTTGAAGGACAATGAAGACCTATTCAACACGTTTTAAGCAACAAAGGGAGCCAACATTGCACTTTCATTACAACAGTTTTCAGAACAAAATGCAGAAAAAATGGAACAACAATGCAATTCATCAACTAGAAAGACTAACATAAGTGTTTATTCAAGGCCTCGTTAAACCATAATGCCTATAATAGTACCAGTGCTCAGCCAAATGATATTTTGAGTAGTTTTGATATAGTTTTATGAATTTTTGTAACAAAGCTTGAATTCTGTTTCAAGATACTTTTCTGTAAATAATTGTATAAATACTTCAGATTTTGAAGTATTACAAGTTGGACATCAGAGAGTGGAAGGCTTGGAGCTTGTATTCATCATGTTTTTACAGGAAATCAAAGGTCAGTTGCAGCTATTATTTAGGAATTCTTGTGGCATGAGTTTGTGTTAATTTTTTTCTTATGTTAATAGCTTATATGAATGATAATTCATCTCCTTTCCATATCTATGCTTTTCAGTGATTTTCCTAAGAGGTTTTAAACATAATTCTTAAATTTAAGCTCTGTTTTGTTAGGAATTTCATGTTTAGGTTATCTATCTTCTGATAAATGAATTCATACTTGCCATGCTCATTTTGAATCTTTTCTTTTCCACTCTAGACTGCATCGACAAAACCCAAAAGTATCACAAAAGAATACCTACCCTGCTCGTCTATATCTCTTGCAAATGAACCCTTGAGACCTGACCTAGTTCCTTGATTTTGACCCTTGATCCAACAAAATCCTAAATTTCAAAACCCTAGATCTGAACATAGCTAGCCTAATATATTTTTTCCCGTCTAGTCATATTTGGATGTGAGATTTATAGAGAGAGCCCTCTCTGGTTTACCAGGGCTAGCTGCTGAACCCTAAGTGGTTTAAGGTTATCTCTGTCGATCTCCTTTCTCAGCCTTGGGACATTGTGGAGGATAACACCCACAACTTTCCAGATCACGACTCTGATATCACTGTAATATTCCAAACTAAGAAAATACAACAAATAACAGGTGCACGAACTAAAATACAACAAATAAAAATATGAACAAGAGTACAAACCAAAAAACCCCAAAATCTGGGCAATAATTCTGAGCCATTTTATTAATTATGCATGGGAATTCAAGTACAATAGGATGAGATCCATACAACTGGGGGTTTCTCCAGAAAGCCATGCAACGCCCAGGTGAGAATGAGCACAATCAAGTATTAGAATTGGCCCAAATTGTAGCTCGAACTTCTCCAAAAATCAGTCGTTGGCTTCTAAATGGAATTGGTTTTTCTACGCAAAATAATGCTTGGAATGCTCTGAAAATGAAATTGCGAGCTCCTTTCCTCAACACAAAAGTACCCAAAAAGGGTTGGCGTATCTCCAAGCCCGAACTTCTCACCTTTCCTCTTAATTTTACCCCATCACTGCCTCTCACCCAAAAATCCTATGCATTGCTATTTGGGGAGAAATGTATCCCTCCAATACTCCCTTCACATCATCTCCCAAGGATTCTCACAAACCACTCTCCAAAGTAAAGGAATCTCTTGAAAAAATCCCAGTCCCAAGCATCCACTAAACTAGTTTCGATGAGTTGCATGACTCCTGCTTCTACTCCCTTAGTAGCATGCATCAACTAAAGTGGGATCTGCAAATTAAGCTCATGGAAGAGTCCTCGATGGACTTATCTCTTCTCTACTAGGGTGACACTCATAGTTCACCAAAGGTAGAGGTGAGATTCCCACTTCGAAACCTTTATGCTAAGAAACACGAGTTGACTTGGCTGAGCAACACAAGAGAACGATGATTCATATTTTAAGTTGGTAAAAAAAAGTCCCAAAATGGAGGCCTCACCTTCTATTTATAATTGCCGCTCCTCCTTCCTCCTTGCGGGCTCCAAATTCAACCACCTTCTCTCTCCCTTTCCCTCCAAGTCGAATTCTTCAAGGGAATTCGAACTCCCTTTTGGAGTGGTCCCAAAATTCCACTTTGCAATGTATTTTTCCTTTTAGCTCTAATGTTTGTGACCTCCATTTTCTTCCAAGTTTTAATTTGACAGCACACACTTGCTTTCCCTAAGTTTTTGGCCCAAAATTGTTCATCATCAAATTGCAAAAATTTCAAAATTTACCTTAGTAGAACTTTCCTTAGAGGGAATATTATAGGCATAGTTGAGAATGGAGAACAAAACTCCAATCCAAAGAGAAGGAGTTCTATTGGAAAATTAACCAAATTATTAGGATAAAGGAGGTTTGAGAATCAAATCTAGAAGTCTCTTGCTCTAGGCAAGAGAAAAAAACACAACATTTTTTCACAACCAAACAAGGGCTCGAAGGAATAAAATTTATGTCCATTCAAACCTCAAATAAGGGAATATTCTTGTTGAAGGGGTGGAGAAGGTCAAATAGGAAGCTTATCAATATTTTAAAAGGCTCCTCATAGATAACCCCAACCGAGTTGATTTTGAGGAAATATTGAGATCAATAAAAATAAAACTACATATTAAAATGCAATCTTACTTAAGTCGATTGCAGAGGGAGAAATACAAAAAGAAATATGGAGCCTGCACCCTGACAAAGCTCCAGGGCTAGATGATTCTCTCTATCCTTCTACAGATCCTTTTGGGGGTTCATAAAGAAGGACCTCCTAAAAATGGTTCAATACTCCCAAAAGAAACTCAAAATTGGAGGTGGAACCAATTCAAATTTCATTTTTTGTAGGAACTCCTAAAAATGATTTAAAACTCCATAAGAAACTAGACGTTCCTCTTTCAATCAATTTTGGCTAGTCTCCTTGTGTAATTCCTCTTACAAAATTTTGATCAAAATTCATGTAAATCACTTCAAAGCCTTTCTTCCGTGCTTGATATATGAAAACCGGGGTGGGTTCATGCAACATAGATAGATTATGGATAACATTCTCCTCGTTCAAGAAAAAATACATTCTAGATTCTCAAGAGAAGAACAACGCTTCATCTTCAAATTAGACATGGAAAATGTCTTCGACATGGTAAGATACACTTTTCTCTTCGCTATTTTGGAACGTTTTGGTTTTGCTAATGAATTCATTGGCTTGATTAAAACATGCATTAGCAAGCCATGGGTATTGATATTAGTAAATGGAAGGCCCAATCAGTTCTTCAAAAGTACCAAAGGGATAAGGAAAAAGGTACCCTCTGTCATCCTTCCTATATGTCCTAATGGAAGATTCTCTTAGCTGGAAAACTGGAACAAGGGAGAAAAAGAGGGATGATCACAATAATTCACTTTACCAAGGGAAAAAATGTTTAAACCACTCACAATTTGCAGATGAGACCCTCCTGATTGGAGGGGAATCACCAACAATGACATGAAGACTCAAATAAATTTTGGATCTCTTCCTCAAATCACTAGGAACACTCCTCAATAAAATCGAAAGTAGAATATATGGAGGGAACACTCCCTTAAAAAATGTAAGAATAATTTCTTAAATATTTGAAATTCCTTACAAAAAAAGTGGACCCATTTCAAGTACTTGAGTATGCCAATATTTAAGCAAGTAATGAAATTGGAGGTTTGGACTTAGATATTGGATAAAATTAGGAAGAAAATGAAAAATTGGGGGACACAATGGCTTAATCTAGTAGACTGCACATCTTAATCAAGTCACCTTTAAACCCCCCCCCCCCCACCAATACACGATACTTCATGCTCTAGTTAGAATACTAAAGAAACTTGAAATACTCATTAGGAAGTTCCTATAGCAAGGGGGAAGATAGAAACAAAAAAATCTCATCTCCTCAGTTGGAACAAGGTCATAACTCCTTATGAAAGAGGAGGGATTGGAATAAGGTAGTAAACACTCATGAATACAACCTCAGGGGAAGAAAATCCTAAAAAGATTCATCATAGATGGAAATGCTTGGTGGAAATAGGTCCTAGAAGGTAAATACCATTCAGCATCCCCCTCCGTAACTTCTCCTTCATTCAGAAACTCTATAAATTTTTCCTTCCCCTTATAAAATATCATACATTTGGTATCCGTGGGAATGGATTTGATATTAACTTTTGGGAAGAAATAATACTTGGTAAGCCTATATTATCCACCATTCCCGCCCTTCAACCTTTTAGGACTTGGTGTGTTGCCTTAAATATCATTCAACTGGATCAAATTTCTCTCTGCGAGAAAGTGGGTGCCATTTCGAAGGCTTGGAAATCCTCCCTTCTCCTAGTTGGAGTATCACATCTCTAAAGTATTCTTATAGAAAACTTAAAGGGATATTCCCCAACCTCAACCAATAAGAAGGATGGGTTCAAGTGGAACTTATTAGGGAAAAACTACACTATCAAAAATGGATACATGGCACTACAAGAATGAAAAATCTAACAGCCAACCTGACATGCTAGAGAATAGTGTGGAAATAAAAATCTTGCCCAAGATCAAACTCTTCATATGGAATCCCCTTAGGGGAAAAATAATAAGTATTGAAAATTTAAGGAAGAACAACATTCAAGGACCCTCAAGATTCCCCCTTTGCATGAAATCTAAAGAATATATGTAACCCTTATTCCTCCTATGCCCATTCTCTCAAACCTGTAGGGAATATTTATTCTACTCCCTTCCAGTCCATCTTAATTTTAGCTTTCATTTGCCTAAATTCTTCGCCCAATGGAATCTCAACTATCCATGAAAAAAACTCTCAAACTCTTCTAGCATACACTTCTAGAAGCCCTTTGTTGGAAAATGTGGCTAACAAGGAATAAGAGTATATTTCATTCAGAGAAGTCAAAGCAAAGGAAGATAATGTCCAAAACTTGGGGCCTAACAACCGAGGCTTTGCTATCAAAAGGGAATGTTAATATGGACCACAAAACTCCTCAGGAAACTGAAATACACTAGTTTCACTTTTCTCTACCAAAAATAGGCTAGGATACTCTCAGTCAACCAAAGGAACCAGCCATGCTACCAACGTTGAAAATTCGGTTGAAATAATACAACTTACAGAGCTAGATGAAAGCACAAAGAAGAGAATTCCACTTCTTCGACGAAGCATCCATAAAAGATCCAGGAATGGCTCGAGTAAGGGGGATCATCACCAATTTTGAGGGAGATGAAGAAAAATCCTTTGAGTAGGGCATAGGGAAAGAAACCAACAAATGTGTGGAGGCTATCACCCTTGTTTTGGGTGTAATAATTATTTGAGAACAACAAGCAGTTCTCCCCATAATTTTAGGTGACTCAACTCTTATTATAATCCAAGTAATCGAAGTATCTAGTGCCAACAATACAAAGATTGAGAAAATACTAAATCAGATACAATACGACCTAGCTCTATTGGAAGGGGTCTCCTTCTATCACGTTTTAAGAATGAACAACAAAGCCACAAATAAACAAGAAAATAGAGCATGCTAAATATTTAAAGGAGAAGCTTAGATTAATGCCGAAACAAGGTCCATACATATCCCATGATCACGAGATTAGATGCCAGCAACAAGTTGGAACTTTTTCTATCTTTTCCAAGTTCTAACCTCGTCACATTCATATTTGGAATTCACTAACTGCACTCCCAGGAAAGGACATTTAACAATCCAAAATCTCTTCTCCCAAAAAAGTCAAAAGGACAAAATTTTCATAGAAAATCTGCTAGAAAATCCTCCTCCCAAATTCACATCATTTCGATCTTGGATCATGACCTCTTGAGCCTCCCTCACATCATGAATGTCAATTCATAAAGTTGAGTAAATTATTTAACATTTGTTTTGTCAAACCCAGGTAGGTAAATTGTGAGGTGAAACACAATATCTGTAAACTGATTACTTAGTTATTTCCCATGCAAAAAAAAAAAAAAAACAATTATAGGTAAAGCTTAATTGATTCCAACTTATAATGGTTTTCATAATTCTAAATTCAATTTCTGACCTTGATGGAACAAGATTGTAGATTCAGACAAATGTATTACAATTTCTCACAATTTCTCTTTCTGAAATAGTAATTGTTTAGCCAAAATTGATTTAAGAATGTAATGGAAAATAATTCTCAGTGAAATCAATGTTCCAAGCTTATAAGAAAATTCACTCAAATGAAATGATAATTATTTTAATTCAAATGCAAACTTCACCAATTTATCACTCTATTCTCTATTTCAAACACACAAAACTTAACTAATTTTGATGATTTAAATTTAAAACAGAGTAAATACAAATCAAATAAACAAATCTAACTAAATTATGTTCCCTAGCTATGTTATGTTATCAAATTGGACTACTATGGGAAAAACAGAGCACACATTACAAGAATTTTGAAAACCTAGAAGCAAGTTATAAGAAATTTTTGTATTTACACGAAAACAATGCATGCATATTTTTGATATATATAACAAAAATGATAAACATGAATCACTCAAAATATGGTATAACTAATAAAATATAGGATAAAATATATACAACACATACCAGGGGGCCATCCTGGTGTATGTTTCCAATGAAATACTAAAAACCTACAGGAAATTGTGCACCATATCAGAAAATTCCTTGTATTAACGAGAATCAAAAGCTTAATACAAAATCACCACTTTGTTTAGAGATAATCGCTCTAATATATGCTACTATCTTCTTTATGCATTGAATTTTATACATTAATTTCAAACTAAACTGAATTTCCCAAAACATAGGTCTAGTTCAATTTTTCAAGCCAATATAAAATGGATACAAAGGAAAAATAATGATATTTGCATGGTCTCCTCAATCCTTCATGACTCGTATGCTAACTTCCAGGTGCAGCTAACTGAATTCCAACTGATGGAGAGGATTCAAACAATTTCCTAAACAACTTGTAGGATTTATTGAGTGGATATGTTGCATTGACCAACCTTTGATTCATGGGTTGCAAGAAACTAAAAGAAGGTCATATAGATATTCCTCCATTAGGTGAACATCTTGATCATGCTCCATGTGTGAGATTCACATTAGCTAACGTGAAACTACACAAAACTTGGATGGATTAAAGGAATTTTGCATTTGTTAATTTCCTTCATTAAATTTAGGGACCTATTGTGGTAAAAACACAACCCCCCCATTCTTCACTTAATTTTAACTATGGTGACCCTTTAATTGAATGGTTGGTCTTATTACTATTTGATTTTGAGAGTTTGGATTGCTTCAAAGAGTTTGATCTGTTCTTATCTTTCTACCATAACTCGTTTGATCTCTTTTGGACATTTGGTTTGTAAATGTCGCCGAATTGCCGATTGGATATTTTTCACCGCCTTGGCCTGATGATATGTATATAATGTATTTTACCTTTTAGTTTTATAGTTTTTATTTCTTTATTTTTACTTTTATTTGTAAATATTTATTTATATTTGTAAATTGTATTTTTATTTTTATCCCGAGACCAAGTTTTTTATTATATAGTGTCTATAGTTTCATTATTTAACAAAACCAAGTGGCTTTGGCTCTTGAGAGGTTATAATTCACTTATTATTAAAAAGGGTCCTTTTTGTAAGGCCTTTTGTATTATAAAATGGTCATATAACATAGCTGAAGGTTTATAACAAGTGGTTGTATTTTAATCCTTTGTAATACATATAAGGGCACTGTAGCTTTTACATATAAGATATTTTTGTGTGTCACATTGTTAAAACCTCCGATATATCACTCCACTGATACTCCACTAAACATCTATCGTTGATATCACAATGCGCCTCCCCCTCCGACTTCCGATATCTTCCTGGTTTTGATATGTCAAATCCGATATGGTATCAATTATTGTTGGGCAACAGATCCCCCCATAGCAGATTTTTGGGGCTTGAAGCCCAAGGTTGGTCAATGTAATGTAAAGAACCCAAAAAATGTGGGTGCGGAGCGCGAGAGTCTAGGGTTGTCCACCCTAAAATAATGTAATTTAACATAGAAAGTGTTGGCCTACCCATGGTCCGCAGACCACGGGAATGTATAAATAGAGCGAGGCTCTAAGGGTAGAAGTTAGTTTTTGGTTAGTCTTGATCTTAAGTGATATGGGTTTTTGAATGTGATATTCACTCGGAGTCTGTAAGTACGAGTCTTGGGTTGTGGGAGTAGGAAGAGGCTCTGCAACTGTGTGTGTAGAGGCCTGCTAGAGTCCGCAGTTGTGTGCGCGGACCCCTGTAGCTGAGTGCACAGGGTGGAGTTGGGATTGTAACGGAACAGAAGTTTAATAAAAGCTAAGTTTATTCTAAAATGTTATGAATCTATTCGTAGATCTGCATGTTTATGCTTCTGTTATATGTTTATGTACCTCCTTACAATTTATGATTGCGTGCACTTGTTATGAATGTTGAATGATTGATAAGAATATTGGGCCAACAAAATTAAGTTAAGATCTATAATAATAACACAGTAAGGTTAAAGGATCGAGGCCGCGCCTCTTCGCGCTCTTTACAGAGCTATGTGAAAGTCAGACAACAGCGTGGAGCAGTGCGAGCATGCAAGATCGCTTCACGAACTTCCCAGACTTCATCATGACATCCCTAGGGTGCGGAAACCTGGTTCTAATACCCTCCCATACTACCTCGGGCGAGACCTCAATCCACACCACGAACTATTGCCATAAGCGCCGGTAGTTTCAGGATTTGTTTGGATGAATCACTTCTGAACCTAGGTTAGGCCCCAACAAGCCAACAAATGGTTTCGTTGCTGGGACCGGGATCTGCCTAAGGGATGCCTAATGTCGGAACACTGGAATCCTACGAAGAAGGAAATTGAAGAGTGGTTGGATCAGAAGCTGCACGAGTTCGTGACAAAGGAAAACAGAACTATGCAGATATCCGAGAAAAGGTGGTTGGATCGCTACGTATATACAGAAATCCATGAGATCTTCTTCATGTCCTTCTCTTCAGAGTTGTATGATTGGACCACGAGGTTAGCAGATAGCTAGGTAAGGTATAAGCTCGATCAACTCATAGTGTGGACTCCGGAGTTAGTGCGCAGACTAGAGGCATCAGAAGATAAGACCGCGCGGGCCGTGGACCATTGGCTCCACCGGGTAATAGGAGGGTTTATCACTGAATTTGCGATAGACACCACTGTGAGCTCCAACGAGGTAGAAAGACGTTTTCTCAAGGGACTGCGAGGTAAGTACATCAAATATTTGAATACCTGGATTAAGATGTTGTTATGTGAAAAACGGGTGATGTGAATACATTGATGTTTGGAACGACGTGGAGCAGAAGGATATACAAAGGGATCGAGGGATTAGGAAATAGTCCTTTAATTTCACCTTCGCGAGAGAGCGAGGAAGAGTGCGCTCGGGTTTCTCCGAGGAGTGCGGTCAATTTAATAAGACAACACATTCCGCAGTTATCACCTCCACTTACGTGATCACCCGCTTCACCTTCTTCACCTCCATCTTCACCCACCCCATCTCCACCATCCCCACGGTTTAGCATGGCGAGCGCAATTAAGCTACCTGTATTCAAAGGAGTAGGAAATGAGGACCTAGATTAGTTCTAGTTTGTGGTAAGAGCAGTGTGGGAAGTACAAGGGATTACGGATGATAACATTAAGAAGGCTACATTGGTAAGCGCACTACAGGATCGTGCGTTGATGTGGTATATCAAGCACTCAAATGATCACCCGAATGTAGGAATAACAGAGATCAAGAATGCGCTGAACAGAGAATTTAGTCGGCCGAAATTAGAAATGCAGTCAAACATAGGATTTAAGGAGATCGCGATGCTTCCAGGTGAGACCCCATGGGATCTAGACTAGAGTCTGAAGAGTATGATTTGCGAAGCTAATATGATGCTAACGGATGCGCAACACCGCGCATGGTTTGTGGCGTCTTTGACACCACACCTGAGGATGGCGCTGTCCCAACAGAAGCTTTCAACCCAGGCCAAAGCGTTGGAAATGGCGATGAGGTTGCATGAAACACTGATACATGATCCAGGGCTAGGAGTTCAACAGATTCACGTGCAACTACAAAATATTTGCTTGGAAATGCAGATCTTGAAGCAGGATAGGGCACCGCGGCCGGAGGCGGACGAGGAAGTGTGGTGTATAAAATGGAAAGGCCAGGGACATGATAAGGATCACTGTCTGGTATTTGCTAACTACTTAGTAGGAGGGGGGCCAATGCCATTGAGACCGGAGGCATAAGCAGAGCCAAGTGTGGCGCCCGCACTTTGGTGTGCGATCTGTCAGATAGGAGGAAAGCACACGATGGACAACTATAATTTGTTGCAGAAGTATACAAAGACTCCCCAAGAGCTGTTTTGCAATTTTTGTATGTCGCTGGCCATGATGAATGTACTTTTCACAACTATGAGTTGATGATGGAGCTGACCCCAGCCTATAGAATGCAGACAGAAACGCGAGGCCTCGACCCAGCCGTGGGGATGGCGTGCGCTGGATTTAAGGGACGAAGTCGAGGATGAGGGGGAATGGGGCCAGGAAGGGGTCTAGGACAGTTAATTAGTTACAATTGTGGAGGACCAGGGCACTACGCTCGTGATTGTACTAGCCCAACGAGAATATCTTGTTCGTACTGTTCTCACTTTGATCACGAAATGGTAGATTTTCCTATGTTCATCGCGCAGATGCGCGAGAAAGGGGTACTTCAGCCTACTCCGACATATAATATTCAAATGATGAGGTCTGAACTGCGCGAAGAAGACCCCAATGTAAACATGATGCTCAGAAGTGGTGCAACCACAGGGGAAGATAAGGGGTAGCAACCCGAGGAAGATACATGGGTTTGCAAGGCTCCTACAAAGGAACCCGAGTTTGACTTGGACCACGCAAAGGAAACATTTATGGAAGCTAAGAAGAGCTTCACGGAGGCCTCTACTTCAGGTAGTAAGGATCAACCAGAGACATGGATGGATCCTTCTATGCTAACTACCTTTTTAGAGACATGCATGAAACTGTTGCACGATAATAAGGCAGTTAAGGGACTACAAGAGTTGATCACTAGGTGCGCGGGATCAGGGGAACCGCGCGTAGTCCAGAAATTGGGAAAGCATGCATTGTGCACTGGGAAGGAAATGAGATTGACGAAACATATTAGTGAATATGAAATGGATTAGATAATCCTAGACCTAGGGTTCTACATGAATGTGTTACCAGAATAGACATGGGAATATATGGGCAAGCCCACTTTGCAGTGGTCCCCTATTCAATTACGGATGGCAAACCAACAAAAGGTCTTTCCCATGGGGAGGTTGCAAGGGGTAACAATGGATATCAAAGGCGCGAGCACGAAGATGAACTTTGAGGTAATTGAGATTGTGGATGACAACAAACCTTACCCCACGTTGCTAGGGATAGACTGGGCCACTGATATGAATGGAGTCATCAACCTAAAGAATCAGAAGATGATATTCGAGAAAAATTCCCTTCGCATAGTAGTTCCGTTAGATCCGGCCGAAGGTGCACACTACATCGAACTTGTTTGCGATGATGACAACGATGATGAGCTAGATTTCATTTACCTGATAACAACACAAGACCAGGATCTGGTAAACCCGACAACAGATGGGAGAATCTCATGGGAGCATGACAATTCCTGTACTTCAGACTCAGATGAAGAAATAGAACATTGGCAGAACTGGTTGCTGCGGTGCGTGACAACCGAAGCAAGGGAAATTCAAACCTATGATGGGGTAACAGGAGTGGATGAATTCTTAGACAAATTTGAAAGTGCAGTACCAGAAAAACAACAATACGGTGTGATGGAATGGGAATTGCGCGCGACACTCGCACAATGGTGGAATACAGACCAGAAGAATATTGGAAACTAGCGCGAATGTAGAAGATGGATGCGCTTATGGTTTGGAAGTCCCCAGTGTCGAACACGAGCTGGGCAACTGGGACGAAACAGTCTACGCGCCCACCTGTGTTGATGGGTGCAGTCATGTGCTATGCAAGCACGTTCTAGACTAAGGATCGAAAATTAGAACCCGAAACGACAGCAGGAAAAGCAACAAACATTCCACGTCAGAGCCTTCACAAATCTATGCGGAATCATGAACAGAATTTACCAGACGGGACGAGCTAATTGGGACCTGTGCGTACTAGCGGTCCAATGGGCCTATAGGGCCATGTGCAAGAACCTGAGCACGGAAATGTTTCCAAAGACGATGAGCAAAGTCAAGGCCATAGCGGTGGGAAAGAATCCCCACGCAATCACTCCTATAATTGCGACAGCGCATAGGGACTAGAGCGAAGAGATTAGGTAGTCACGCAAGGAAGAACATATGCAGATTCAAGAAGAAATTCAACGAGGGAACCTTGAACTTTGTGAACTCGAAGAAGATCAGGTACGATTGAAGCAGGAAAGCATATTAATGGACGAGCATATCAGGAAGCTGGAAACCAAAATCTTGCAAGCATTAGGCGTTGACAGAAGGACGGGGCCACATATGGGAAACCATACCACCGCACTAGAAGGTTGTCGCTGAGAGTTTTTGGCTATACTAGCATGGTTATGACCGCACCTTATTAGACAAAGTCACCAAGGAAGTGAACCGCATAAGGAAGAACGCAAGGCATTGACGAGCGCGAGGGTAACTAGGGAAGGCCCATAGACCAGATTGAAAGGTGACTTGAAGCCTCGCACTAGTAGTGCAACCACTTGACTATCCATAGGAAGCACAGTCTCAATGATCCAAGCAGTTGAAAGAGAGTTCGGGACTATAAACAAGTCTGTATCGGAGTTGCGTGACACAGAAGTTGCACATAGGATCGATATGATGCACCGGTCACGTTTGCGCACAAGGGACTGCACTGCAGCACAGACAGGGTGGAAAGTTACCATTGGTGTCACTTTTCATGAAAAGATGGCTAGTTTAAGACAATAAGGAGTGAACGACGAGCAATTAAGACACAAATTCAGAACTAGATTTGGGACTATCTACCGCCAGTCTCGCAATAATGAGCTGAATCCGAGGGGAACAATCGAATTTGAATTCAAAAGGGCCTATAAATCATAGGTGGCCCTCCACTGAACAAGCCTTGGCATTTTTTGAATTAAGTTGTTGCGTTATCAAGTGGGCATGGACCTGATGAATTTGGAGGTTGTGAGAGAAAGTCTGTGGTTTGAAGCATTGCCAAAGGATACACAGGAGTCCCTGATCAGAATAATGTCAACAACCAAGGGAGCCGCATAGAGTTCTACACCACTGGTAATGGATGCACCAGAAATCCCTAAATCACCCTGGACACCGAGGCCCAAGAAGGACCCACAGGTAGCAGGACCAGTCCGTATGTCTCTGCAAAATTTTTGGTTTGGCAAACTGTCGATGGAAGAAATGGGAAAAACGGTTAATATTGAGAGCGATGATGAGGAGGAGGATCCTCAGACCTTTGTAGAAGAGATGGAACCAGAGGAAGAGATGGAAGAAGACATCCAACCAGTACGCACCACAACGAAGCTTCCTAAGTATGTGTTGGCATTATGATACAGGTGTTGTCCTTGATGACAACTCACTCAGAGGCATGATACAGGTGTTGTCCATGAGGGAAACTCACTCAGATGACAGATCATAGTGCAACAAGTCAAGAGAGAGGTACACGCAGGTTAACCTTGATGAAAGTGCATATACACATAGGTTAGCAAAAGAAAAGGGGTGTATACGTACACACGTAGGTTCACAGAAGGAAAGGCGTGTAGATGTTGGAAAACTAAGTTTTGGCCTGTGGTATTTGGTCCATGGTATTTTGGTATAGGTCCATGGTATTTGGTCCAAAGTGTTGACCCCAGGTATTGGGTCCAAGGTATTAGTTCTACGTGGTTTTGAACCATGGTATTGGGAGAGGCCTAAACCTATATAAGGAGAAGATCATTAGGACAAGAGGTGAAAGTGTGCAAGTGATGAATATCTGATGAAGTTTGAGATCTAGTATGCTGGTTATGGGTTTGTGAAGCTTTCTCGATCTAAACCAAGGAGGTTCCTATGCGGTTGATAAAGGTTGATGGACCGGGATCTTGAAGACTAAAATGTATTATCATTATATGATATAGATCTGAATACTGACACATGTTTTAGTCTTTATATCTTATGGTCTGGGTATATTTGAAGTTGGAATTTGCAGCGAAGGTATAAGTAATTATTTTCAGATCTGTACGCGGGTTCTCTCTGGTGAAAGGGCGTATACACGCTGGTTTGACACAGTCAAGTAGCGTATACATTATGAGATTTGATATTTCAGGTTGCTGTTGGTTCTAGTGGTTGTTGCAGAGTTCTGGGCTCTGGTCTGTGTTCTGGTGACAATGTTTGATGACAGGGTTTCAGTGATTCAGTTGTTGGGTGATTTAGAGTTAATGATTGTGTTGTAGTAGTGATTGCCTTGTATTTATGGATCCAGTCTGAAAATTTATGAAACGTGGTCCCTGGAAGAAAACAAAAGGTTGTAGCCTTCTATAGGTCAACACCTACGTACTAGTACATCCACTATTGCAAAATCTAGGGGGTTGTAGCTCCCTTCCATGAAAAGCTGGAGAATGAGAGAAGGTTGTAGCCTTCTGTAGGTAGAAGCCTGCGTACTAGTATAACACTGCACCAATACAGAAATATTGTAAAAAGAAGTTTCTTATTGAAAGAAGATAGAGATGAATTGCAACAAGTGGTTTTCACCCACATTGGGTTTCCACCTTATATCATGGTGTTCATGTGTGCTTATTATGTGTGATGTTCTGTTCTATTTTACTGCACCTGTTTACTATTCATATGGTTAATAATGTTCTGATGCACTCATTGAAGATCAACTAACTGAATCATAAGTTTATTGGACATACGCTAGTTTCATTAAACACAGTTGCGTATATACATGGGTATCCTTAAATAAAGTAGCGTATATGAATCTGAGTATGAAAATGAAAAAGTGTTTGATTTGATAATACTGATTCACCCACCCCCCTCTCTGTATTATTTCCAACAATATGTCCCTGCACAGAAAGGGAGGGTAAAGGTACCGAAAGATTTGGATGCCGTTAAAACCACACTCAATACCCTGTTCCTCCTCGAGGGAGTTCTGTTTGAAGGGTCGGCTATGGGCTGCGTACCCACTATCAAGTTTGAAGACTGGGACCTTGTGGATAGGGAGAAGTTCCCTCATTTGGAAACTAGCTAACTAATGGAACAAATCACGGAGGGGGTAGTTACAACGCTGCAGCCACGGACATGGCTGTGTGGGGTGGAGGAGGCTAGGCTACTCCACCTCTTATCAATTCCACACTTCCATCGGGCCCCAATCACGATATTTGTCATTAGGAAACTACTTTTCCTGGTGCATAATGGGTACTTGTGGCTGGAGAAGCCCATTCCCATCACGACGGAGCTCATTCATAGGATTTCTCGGCTTCCCTGTACCGGAAGGGACCCCGTAGAAATAACTAGCACAAGTGGAGATTTGGTGATTGCGGAAGCCATGAAAAAGAAATATAAGCTGGAGAAAAAGTAGAGGGGTTACATTATTGCTAGTATTTAGAACAAAGGGTCCGCGTCACTACCTAGTTGTTGGCAGGAAAGGTGATGAGAAAATGTCATGGCAATGAGGTACCAGCAACGGTCATCGCACTGGTCGAGCAATGCACAGAAGGAGTACGGTTCAACTGGGCACAATTCCTCTGCGACGAGTTCCTGACGAACTTTAGGGAGGCCTAAGAGTAGGGGAAGACCTTCCACTACATGTGGTTGCTCTTATCCATTCTGTTGGTTGCAGGTGAATTTCCCGAGGGTAGTCAGTTTCCTCCCCTGGACCAAGATTGGCCAGAGGTAGCAAAATACGCGTCACTATGGGCGATGAAAGATGCCATGCAAATCCGAGAAACCAAGATCTTCTGGGTAGTAATGAAGGTGAGCGTACGACTATGGATCAACAAACGATCGCGCTTATCCGCCTCGGTATATGACAGTATGAAGAGCTTTGCAGACTTTAAAGAAGATATGCACAATGTGTATATTAGGACGTAGAAGGATCCAAAGCAGAGGTGGACCACAATCCCCTTCATCGCAATAGATGATGTTGTTTTCGCAGTGCTCGACACATGGCCACCGGAATGGCATGCACCAAATCTAGTGGTGTGCGATGAGATGGAGATTCAAAGACAGAAGGCTGCCGCCAAGTTGCTAACACAACATAAACGGAACGAACATCTAGCTGAAGAAGAACGAGCGTCCTGGGAGGCAGCGAAGGCCACTGCGGAAAATACAATAACAGTAGGGGCCGCTACGACACAGGAAGAAAGAGGCCTGAACTTGACCACAAGGCATGAGGCAGATGATACGACAGAAGGCGTGGATCCAAGCACTACCTCTACACAATTGAAACAGCCGTGCGCGACAGAATGAACTGGTCCACACAAGAAGACCAAGGCTTCTAAGTTAGATGGGGAGCCTATTACACTAATCGAAGGTGACCTATACGAAATCAACGATACAGTTCACGAAGTCACCAGGGAGGTGCTCCAGGAGGCAATGAT
Source organism: Pinus taeda (assembly GCA_000404065.3). Classification (NCBI taxonomy): domain Eukaryota; kingdom Viridiplantae; phylum Streptophyta; class Pinopsida; order Pinales; family Pinaceae; genus Pinus; species Pinus taeda. The sequence goes on along the minus strand of APFE031296224.1, from coordinate 288,606 downwards.
GGAGCAGCAGAATGTATTGGGGGCACTCAGGACGCAACACCAGGAACTTCAGGTGCAACCCCCACAGCAGGGAATGGTATCCGCCTATGGGGCTATGGTACATTAGCAACCGAGAAGTTGCTGCAGGCCAAAATGGTTAATACCATTGCACTACCGGAAGGAGCACTGATAGCAGACAACCCGGAGGACAGAGTCGTGGTAGGCTAGCTCAAGGGACTTGGACTCAACTTGGCTTCCCTTCTGTAAGAGATATTATACCAACTGCAGGATGGCGCGATGACAGAGCTTCGCACTAGGGAAGGACGCACAATACAAATTCTTAGTGAACAACAAATCAACATCGAGCAGCTGAGCCTCCAATGCAATGAAGAATTAGCATAGAATCAACAGTTGGAGCAAATCGTCGAGGAACCATCTCGCCGCGTCCTGAGCTAGAGATTATAGTAGACTTACCATTAGGCATACGGATCCAAAAATTGGCCAGTGGATTCCACAAGGCGAAGGAGGAAGCAACGAGGATCCAGTTGGAAATCAACTTGCAAATAGCTGAGCTGAGGCTGAAGGCGCAACCCTCTACACCGTCGGAGGTCAAAGAGAAGTGACACCACGCCATTCAATCAGGGTTGGAAGCAATAGAGTGCGCCATACAGGATTGCACAAGCTTGTTAGATCAATCACTCGTAACCATCACTTGACTGTAGGAAGACCCAATGCTACAACGGTCAGAGACAGAAGTGCGGGAGTTGTAGCAGGCCTATGACAATGTCCGGGGGACCGTGCAGACGATCGCCCTTACTCAGCGGCTAGCCAAGATGAGGGAGGCCTAGGCTCTAAAGGCACAGGTGGACACCGCGTGTAAGAAAGAAGCAGTGCTTAAAGAACGCATCCAGCCTTGGCTCGAGGAAGCATTCACGGTCATCGCCAAGATCGAGGGAAAGCTGGCACAGATGCAGGTCATATATGCACTTAGGCAAGGAATTGCACCTGACAACGAAGCATCAGAGATACGCGCACAACGGGTACAACAGACAACGGAAGAATGTGCTGCATACGTAAGTGAAGCACAGAGATTATTGGATGAACTTCGCGTGGAGATCACCGCACCAGCCGAGTGACTCAGGAAAAATTACGATGATTGTGTTGGGGGCCTATTGGACAACGGATCCCCCCCTTAGTGGATTTTTGGGGCTTGAAGCCCGAGGCTGGTCAATTTATTGTAAAGACCCCACAAAATGCAGGTGTGGAGCACGAGAGTATAGGGTTTTCCGCCATAAAATAATGTAATTTAATTTAGAAAGTGTCAGCCTACCCATGGTCCCCGGACCATGGGAATGTATAAATAGAGAGTGGCTCTAAGGGTAGAAGTCAATTTTTGGTTAGTCTTGATCTTAAGTGATATGGGTTTTTGAATGCGATATTCGCTCGAAGACTATAAGTTCGAGTCTTGGGTAGTAGGAGTAGGAAGAGGCTTTGCAGCTGTGTGCGTGGACCCTTGCAGTTGAGTGCACAGGGTGGAATTGGGATTGTAACGGAACAAAAGTTTAATAAAAGCTAAGTTGATTCTGAAATGTTGTGCATCTATTCATAGATCTGTATGTTTATGCACCTCCTTACAATTTATGATTGCGTGCACTTGTTATGAATGTTGAATGATTGATAAGAATATTGGGCCGAAAAAATAAGTTAATGTCTATAATAATAACACAATAAGGTTAAAGGGTCGAGACTGCACCTCTTCGTGCTCTTTACAGAGCTACGTGAAGGTCAGACAGCTGCGCAGAGCAGTGCGAGTGTACAGGATCGGTTCATGAACTTCTCAGACTTCATCAAGACATCCCTAGGGTGTGGAAACCTAGTCCCAACACCGTCCCATACTACCTCGAGTGAGACCTCAGTCTGCGCACTGCGAACTGTTGCCGAAAGGGCCGATAGTTTCGAGATTTGTTTGGATGAATCCCTTCTGAACCTGGGTCAAGCCCCAACAAGCCAACAATTATGGCTATAAAGATATCTTGCCTGCTCCATATCAGAGCTCCTGTATGTAACCACGTTAGAAATTCCCGTTATCGAAAAATCTCCGACATACCTTTCCACTTGTCACTTTTCTGCTTATGTCACCACCTCTGGACCCGATATGGTTATAGAATTGGTTTAATTGTAATATCGTCTCCACTCATTATATCATAAATTTTGTTATTGGATCACACCTAAAATTCCGATTTCCGATATTCCTCCGGATCCAGTGAGCATATAAACAACGATTTAATGTTGATATCGCTTCTAATCCTCATCAAAATATCAGTGTACCTACATTTTTTGTTTGTGCACATTATAAAAAGTTTCGATATCCATTCCTTCGATACCCTCTATCATTGCCACTTGTTACCCTCCTATGCGACCATTGTTAAAATAATTAAAAGTCACTATATCCGATGGTTTTGTGGGATTTAGTTTTTGTTTGGTTTCCGATTATGTTTTTCACCTATTTTAATATGATCTCTATTATTTGTGATACAAGGAAGAGCCCAGGGTAAATTAGGAAGGATATATGCGATCAATGATTTCCAAATACATTATGCCAAGTGACATAATGCACTACTAAAATGAATAGAGATGGTTGAAGCAAAGTTTAAATAAAGACATAGTTTGGGAGCAATGCTTGTATTTCCTATTAAAAAGGAAAATCCACCCTTCGACTTATACCCGTACGGTCAATCTGATTAGAAATTGGTTGCAACGAACTTCTAAGTTCGACCATAACATCAATTTCAAACTAGATTCCTCCAGGCTGAAATTGATCTATTAATAGGAAAAAGTTGTTGAAAACCACCAAGTTAATTTTAGCATTGTGCAAACTCAATTGGGGAATTCGTTCTTAACTTTCCCATCAACATTTTTCCAGATCCCAATCAAAGAAATCCTTCTGTTTCATTGTATTTTTTTTAATAACTCTTCTATTGAGAGATCAAGGGAAATGGTTATTATTTCTAAATCATGTATAAAAACCCAATGCTGGGATGAGTTAGGGGATGGGAATCAGGAGAAGAGGCAAAATAATTTAGGATCTTTCAGCCTGTTTATAGAGGAGTTTTAAGGCTCATTTGAACTATTATAGCGGGATTGAAGTCTTCTTTGCAGAGATCGAGTTGCTAGCAGTGAGGGATTTGCACCACTGTAATCTTTTGAGGTCCTGTAACTTGATTGATATTCATAATAAAGTTTATTTATGGCACTATTGTTTGCATCCATTATTGAAATAAATGTTTTATGTTTTCAATTACATTTCTGTTGTATGAGTTATTTGTTGGGTTTAGAACTATTGTTAAATGTTAATTGTTAGCCCATTTAAAATTCTAATCAAGCTACTTTGCAGAATTAATTAGAAATGCATCTTGAAAACTAGAAATTGTATAAGAACAAACATTTATTTCTTTAGTTTGGCTAGATATCTAACAATTTAGAGTTATATATGTTTTGATTTTCTACATGGCATTTTATTTGAACTACTTCAGTACTATGACATGAATTTCTCGTTCTTATACATATTTTTATTAGGAGTTGTAGCTATTTATAGTTAAGTGTCTAGTAACTATTTATTAGGCATTTAGATATTTGTATTTGTTTTAACAAGGATTAGTTCTCGTGAACTATTTCCTTGCTCTATCTCCTTCATTCTAATTCTAATTACTACATGCTTCTTTTCCTGTCCCTTTAGCTTGCTCTCGATCGAGAGAAAGACTATTCTTTTCTTCAATCGAGATAGGTCTAGGATAAGTGCATCAAAGGTTAAGTTTTACATTTTAATTCTTGTTTCTACATCTTAGAAGTCCTCTTCCCGAAGAAGAAAATTTTAGAGTGGTTTTGCTAAGCCACAAAGTCTGCTTAAGGATCATTCTCTCGCCTGATTATTAAATAGAATCGATATGATGTCTCTTATCTGTTGGTAATTAAAATACATACCTTAAGCCAATAGAGAAAGAGAAAAGGAAGCGAGAGCTAGTCTAACCAGTAAGAACTACCATTTCAACAGAAAAGGAATTGCTTTAAGTTCCTGATTGGGTGGTCTCCCTTAGAATGTTGAAAGGGTATTTTTTCTTGATCAACATTTTTGGAGCTAGAAGGAAGGCCCTGAGCTAGTTGTCATGTTTGAATGTTTGTTTGATAATTTTTAACTAATCATGGCTCCTATATGAATTCCTACATTGGTTCATGCTTTCAAATCATCTAAACCTACCAGGGGTATGAACAAGAGACATATTGAGTCATTGTCTAATTTGAAGTTCGACGGTGAGAGTAAATTTTCTGCCTTAGATCATCTTTGTGATTTTGTATACAAATGCAAATCTTTTAATATTATTGCTAACAATGAGATGTGCATGATTTTTAATCTGACATTCTAAGGATGAATCCGTAAATGGTTCAAAGTACTTCCAGTGAAGTCAATTCATTTCTGGAACCATTTTATGCAGGTATTTCTTAAAGCACATCAAAATTATAGTTATGATAATTTGTGTTTAGAATTATATAATATTTTCATTTACGAAAATGAATCTTTAGAATATTTTTCTAATAGGTTTTGGTTACTTCGTTATAGATTTCATTTATGTGATTTACCTTCGAATGAAGATTTGATTGAACATTTATCCTCTTGTTTCTTCTAATTCTAAAGATATAGAATTAAATAATGAAGAACTATACACATCTAATTCATTTATTAGTCTTGAATCAACAAATGATTTTATTGAGCCTTAGACTAAGATTGAAATTAGGTCAAAACCTTTATTGTTGGAAAGTTGCAACACACATTTTCCGATTTATGAAATGAATATTTCGAATATAAATACAGAATCTGAAAATGTATTTGAAGCAACTTCTAATGATTATTGTGATCAACAAGTAGGCCAAATAGAACCTAATCAACAACACGATTTAAAAAATGAATATGGTTTTTTTGTGTGAATAAGATATAATATATTACTGAAAGAAGTGAGTAGTTACATTGGTTGGTTTGTGCGAGGGAGAGAGCCCGTCATAAGGACCAACATAGTAGTCTGTTCTGGCTTCAACATTTCTCCTTTTACATTGAATCTTTAACAAAATTGGGTTCTATAGCCTATGGAAGATACAATGGAGAATGTCCAAGATCCATACAGGAACCTTTTTTACAACAGACTCAAAAAATAGAATATAGGCCATAACTGTTGCTATACAGATTGGACTTGGGATGTTTATTTCTGAGACTGAGTAGTCTGCTTCAGTCAGGCCTTCGCAGGGGAAACGAGACAAAAAAGAGCTTGCCTTATTCATTCTTGGTGACGTAGGAGTTTGACGAAAATGGGGTGGTAGTATGGAATTAGACTACTTGTCAACTTTAGAACCAATCTCTTGTGCACAAACAAATTCTATACGTGGATTTTACCCTTGAGGGTCCCACTTATCTAACCAATCACGATCATCCCCTCATTGAGTTCTCCTTTTATCAATTGCTTCAATATGTGCCATTGATATCACTTCTCCAGATCTAACAGATATCATGTCATTCGCTCACCAACTAACTTGAACGATCTCCATCATCGATGTGACCTGTCTAATCAAACGGCTGTCGCGCAATCTCACGCAGATTATTGCACGATTGATATCAGGTTGAGAGAGCGCGAGAAAAGTGGTTTTCTCATGCTACGCGTCACTCGCTATTTTAATCGTGTGAAATTGAGAAATACCATTTCCAGCCTTTAGGGAAAACGAGATACTGCTTACCACTTTCTGAATACTATCCACATGCTTAATTCATACTTTTAAGAAAGATGCTTAAGGAAAGGTTTAGTGCTTAAGCACAATATTAACCCTTAACACTAATCGACTATGATTTATAGATAAAGTGTTTAAATAGAGAAACATACCCGATTAGGGTCCAGAATGCCAATACACAGCTACAAATGAATTTCTGCACCAGAACAGTGCATCACACCACACTTCAATCAATTATTCAACAAAATGGAAATTACAGAGTCTTAGCCCTCTTGACTCGATTACAATAGTTTGTTTGACCTATGTTTCAATCTCAAACCCTATCTCTGCCACACCTCTTGTTTACTCACTCCATTCTTGATCATCTAGTCTAATCCCTCTGTCATTACATTCTTTTTCCTTTTATGAATCAAATCCTATCCTAACTGCATTGACAACTCGATCCCTATTTTTATCAATCTAACAATTAAATCCCTATTCTCAAGCTCTGGTACACACCTATACTAACAACTTATCTCTTAGTCTAAAAACAATATAGTGATCTAATTATTACAATAATTAAAGCAAAGATAAATTCGAGAGATCCAACCCTCTCTACTAAAACTGATTTTGACCACTTAGGTCAATGAAATTCATGTCATGTTAGCCACAACATGTGAACATACAACCACATTGCTACCTAAGTCCGGATGCTCGTGCATGAGACTCCTGGGGAAGAAAAAAATCCTTTGTTAAACTTTCAGGATTGACTCCATACTTCTGCAACTCTGCTGCTGTCAACCAACTGGCATCCTCTATTGGTTGTCCCTTTACTCTTTTTTCCAAAACAACTTCCACCTCTTTCTTGACTGTCTTTGGCATTTGTTCTTCCCAGTTTAATGTTTGAACTTCATCTTCTGTAAGTTCCTTTGTAGCTCTGTCTCCGTCTCTTTGCATGGATACAAATATGCAACATTGAAGATCGGTGATATTCCAATTCCTTCTGGCAATTCAATTTAATAAGCATTAGTTGAAAACTTCTTCACAATTCTGCATGGCCCTATCTTTTTCATCTTTAGTTTGTTATAAGTCCCAACAGGAAATCTTTCTTTTCTCAAGTATACCATCACTAGATCTCCCACTTGGAATTATTTTTCTCTCCTCCTCATATCAGATCTCTGTTTGTATTTTCCACTACTTTCCTGCAATATGTCTTTGACATCTTCTTGTAGTTTTTGCATATGCTCTGCAAACTCTTTAGCTTTTGCACTTCTTGTCTCCTGTTTACCCAAATTTCTGAGTTCATACACACCTCTTGGATTCATTCCAAAAACAATATGAAATGGACTCATTCCAGTACTTCGGTTTGGAGTGTCATTATAAGCAAAATCAGCTTGAGCAAGTGCTAAATCCCACTGCTTAGGGTTGTTATACACTAAACTTCTCAATATGTTTCCCAAGCTTCTGTTTACCACTTTGGTCTGTCCATCTGTTTGAGGGTGATATGCTGATCTGAAACTAAGGTTATAACCTAGTTTCTTCCAAAGAGTTCTCCAGAAATTCCCAACAACTTTGTATCCCTATCAGACACAATACTTACAGGAAATCCATGTAACCTTAAAACCTCTGAAAAAAAATAGATCAGCAATATGTGTTGCATCACTAGTATTTTTACATGCAATGAAATGTGCCATTTTGGAAAATATATCTACCACAACGTAAATGGAATCATTCCCTCTTTGAGTTCTAGGTAACCCAAAACGAAGTCCATACTAATTGCATCCCATGGTCGGTTTGGTATTGGCAATGGCTGGTACAATCCTATATTTTGGCTTCTCCCTTTAGCATGTTGACAAATTCTACACTTCTCAACAAATTTCTTAACATCACTTTGCATCTTTGGCCAATAGTAAAAAGCATTTACCTGAGAAAAGGTTTTGTCTTGTCCAAAGTGACCAGATAATCCTCCACTGTGTTTCTCCTTGATTATGTTTTCCCTCATAGAACATTTGGGAATGCACAATTTGTTACCTTTAAAAAGTAAACCTCCTTGGATAAGATAATATAACCACTGAATTCTATTGTGAACTATTGGATTTTGTACAACTGCATAAATATCTTTGGATTCTGCATCATCTTTATATATATCCACCATTTCTTCATATCCTACAACACCCAGTCTTAATTCTTGCACAATGAAATTTACCCTGCTCAAAGCATCAACAACTTTGTTCAACTTACCACTTGAGCATTTTATCACTAAGTAAAACTCTGTAAAAACTCTACCCACTTGGCATGTTTCTTGTTCAATTTTGGCTGGTTGTTTATGAATTGTAATGTATGAATGTCAGAATATAATACAAACTCCTTTGGTAGCAAATAATGTCTCCATTTTTTTAAAGCTTTCACAATAGCATAAAATTCTTTATCATAAGAATAATACTTCTTCTTAGCTTCATTTAGTTTCTCACTAAATTAGGCTATTGGTCTCTGTTCCTGACTCAAAACCGCTTCAATTGCAACTCCACTAGCATCAATTTCAACCTGGAAAACTTTCCCAAAATCATGTAAAGCTAAAACTAGTTTCTTTGTAATTTTCTTCTTTAGCAACTTAAAATTTATATCTGTTGCTTCTGTCCACTTGAATGGCTGATTAGTCTCTTTGATTGTTTCAATAATTGGTGCACAAATCTGACTAAAACTTCTGATAAATTTTCTATAAAAACTTGCAAGACCATGAAAGCTTCTTACCTCAAATATGTTTCTTGGAGTAGGCCAGTTCCAAATTGCTTGGGATTTCTCTGGATCCATTTTTAAACCTTCTTTAGAAACTACAAATCTCAAATAGACTAATTCCTCTTTCATGAAACTACATTTCTTCAAATTTATCAGCAATTTCTCTTTCTGCAAAGTTCTTAAAACCGACTTAAGATGATCCAGATGTTCTTCTTTGCTTCTACTGAAAACTAGAATATCATCAAGATGAATGATGACAAAATTGCCTGCATATTCCTTCAAGACTTCATTCACTAATCTCATGAACGTGCTAGGCGCATTAGTGAGTCCAAAAGGCACCACCAACCATTTATATAACCCACTATTTGTTTTAAATGCAGTCTTCCATTCATCTCCTTCTCTAATCCTTATTTGATGATATCCACTCTTCTGAACTATTTTAGAAAAATACTTTGACCCACTTAAAAAATCCATCAAATCATCCATGCGTGGTAAAGGAAATCTATACCCGATAGTAATATTGTATATGGATTTGGAATCTGTACACATATACCATTCACCACCTTTCTTTGGACTGAGTACCATTGGTACAACACATGGACTAAGGCTCTCTCTGATTAATCCCTTATCCATTAGTTCCTGTACTTGTCTTCTAACTTCTGCATTTTCTTGAGGAGTTAACCTGTATGCTGCTTTGTTTGGAAAAACTTGCTCAAGGTATGAGATCAATATGATGAATAATACTCCTAATGGATGGTAATGCATTTGGCAACTCATCCACAATAATATCAACAAAATCATTCAACAAAGTTTTGATTTCTTTAGATAAATCATCTAAGTTTGTGGAAGTTAAATTTACCTTAGGTCTCCTTATGACAACAAAATGCATCTGTTCATACTTCTTGATTTCTTGCAGTAATTCTTTCCCACTCATTAGCATAACACTATTTCCAGGCGCTTCTTTTCTTGTTTCATCCTTCAATGGAAGCAGTGTGTGTTTATTTCCATCCTTCTCCAGAGTGTAAGTATTTCTTCTCCCATCATGAATAGCTTTCCGATCAAATTGCCGAGGTCTTCCCAACAATACATGGAATACATACATTGGCATTACATCACACAATATCACATCCTTATAAGTACCAATCTGTATCTTTACCTTACATTGTTCTGTCACAATAAGCAGATGTCCTTTTTGCAACCATGATACTTTGTAAGGAGTAGGGTGTACTATTTTTACTAGTCCTAACTTGTCCACCATTTCTATAGAAACAAGGTTATCAATGCTTCCACTGTCAATTATCACTTTACAACATTTTCCTTTGGACTTGCATGTAGTTCTGAATAAACTCTTCCTCTGAGTTGGTTCTCTTGTCTTTTTCTTTGCCTTAAGCAATACCTTTTTCAACAACAAGGATTATCCTACTTCAGGTGATTCTTCCTTGTTTGCAATTTGAGGTTTTTCTTCCTTTTCCTCAGCCACATTCACATTCCTATGATTTGTTACTTTATTATGACGACAATCCCATGATCTATGCCCCCATTCTCCACATGTATAACACCGAATTTCTCTTCCTCGACCTCTTCCTCTGGGTGCAAATCTTCCTCTACTTGAACTTCCTGCTCCACTCTGAGGGTTCTTAAATCTTGATATGATAGTTCCTCTACCTCTTGTTGAAATTTCCTCTATTCCTCTGATTTTTCTTCCTCAACATCTTCTCTTTTGCCTTCAAAGTTGCTTGATAGGCATCTTCAATTGTCTTTAGACTCAGCAAGATGATTTCATCCTAGATGTCATATCCCAAAGAATTGATGTATTTGGCTACCTTTTCTATGTCATCCTCTGCATGTCCTACTCTAATGCTCAGCTTATAAAACTCTTCTGTGTATTCTTTGACAGTCAGTCCTTTTTGCCTCAAATTTTGTAATTGTATTTTGGCATAAATTTGGCTTTCAATCTAATTACCATTTTATCCCATTGTTTGATCTAGGATTTTCCCTTTCTTACTCTAGATGTTTGTAGTTCATCCCACCAAATAGCTGCATGATCCTTCAATTTGGTAATTGCAAATTTCACCTTATTTTTATCACCAACCTCCAAAGAGTCGAAATACTTGTCCAGTGAACTGATCCAGTCCATCAACTCTTGTGCATTGAGATTCCCATCATACAAAGGTATTTCCACCTTTGGTCTTCCACTTGCTTTGGCCAATATCTTGAGAACTTTGGCAGCTTCACTTTCATCCTCTTCTTCTTCCTCAGAATATTTTTTTGCAGAACTGGCATCTCCTTCATCAGGTGCTCTCCTCTGAGAAGTCTCCATTGTCTCCATCCTTCTATGCAGATTTCGGATCTCATCCAACAAAATTGCATTTTCTACAGGTCTTCCTTGCCCTATGCTAGCTCCTTATCTCCTAGGTGGCATGTTTACTGTAGAAAAACTTAACCTCCGTGCTCTAATACCAAAAATGATGTAGGAGGCTAATGAAAATGTGGTGGTAGTATGGAATTAGACTACTGGTTAACTATAGAACCAATTAGCTGCGCACAAACATATTCTGTACGTGGATTTTCCCCCTGAGGGTCCTGTTTATCTCACCAATCACTGTCAGCCCCTCGTTGACTTCTCCTTTAATCAAGCGCTTCAATCCATGTCATTGATCTCACTTCTCCAGATCCAACGGATATCGCTTCGTCCACTCACCAACTAACTCGGATGATTTCCACTATCAATGTGACCCATCTAATCGAACAACTGTCGTGCAATCTCGCACAGATTCTTGCACGACCGATATCAGGTCGAGAGCGTGTGAGAAAAGTGGTTTTCTTGTGCTACGTGTCACCCACTAAGGTTAATCGCATGAAATTGAGAAATACCATTTCCAGCCTTTAGGGTGCACGAGTTACCGCTTACCACTTTCCGAATACTATCCACATGCTTAATTCATACTTTTAAGAAAGACCCTTAAGGAAAGGTTTAACACTTAAGCACAATATTAAACATTAACACTAATTGACTGTGATTTATAAATAAAGTGTTTAAATAGAGAAAAATACCCGATTAGGGTCCAGAACACTGATACACAACTACAGATGAATTTTTGCACCAAAACAATGTGTCACACCACACTTCAATCAATTATTCAAAAAAATGGAAATTACAGAGTCTTGGCCCTCTCGGTTCGATTACAACAATTTGTCTGACCTTTGTTTCAATCTCAAACCCTATCTCTATCACACCTCTCACTTACTCACTCTATTCTTGATCATCTGATCTAATCCCTCTGTCATTACTTTCTTTTTCCTTTTATGAATCAAATCCTATCCTAACTGCATTTACAACTCGATCCATATTTTTATCAATCTAACAATTAAATCCCTATTCTCAAGCTCTAATACACACCTATACTAACAACTTATCTCTTAGTCTAGAAATAATACAGTAATCTAATTATTACAATAATTAAAGAAAAGATAAATTCGAGAGATCCAACCCTCTATACTAAAACTGATTTTGACCACGCAGGTCAATGAAATTCATGTCATGTTAGCCACAACATGTGAACATACAATCACATTGCTAGCTAACTCCAGATGCTCTTGCATCACTTGGTTGGTGGTAATCGGGTCTTTGTCCAGGCTGATGGGAGTCTACTGAGTACTCCCCTCCTGTGGCGTAGTGGTGTTCAGTCGACTGGAGGAGGCTCCAACGATCTCTTTCTTGATACTTGGTGAGCCGTTAGTAGCCAAGTGGAGTTTTAGTGAATATTTCTTCTGGATGATGGTGTACTGCGCGGAGAGTCCTAGGTGATGAACCAATAATGGTGGATGGCTTCAACAAAGATGACAAACTTCTCAGTAAGACTATTAATCTTGGTTTCGAGCACCTTAGTGCACTCGTCCTGCTCCTGCATGGAAAGCCCCATGATTGTTTTCATTTGCTACCATGTTTCTATGGCGCACACATAAAGGTTCTCACGTGCTCTGGTGAGGGCAGGATCAGAGATCCAGTTGAAGTTTGCATCTATTTCTTTAGATGTGACTGCTCTGTGAAGAACATTAGCCTGGGCTTCTAGATTGGTGATGCGCTCTTGAGTTTTTGGGTTGACGACCATTGCGAAGTTCAAATCTGCACGCCTCACAGAGGTCTCAGTGCGAGTAGTGGGGGGCGAACCAAGAGAATACCATCAGGAGGCAATGCGATGATGCCACCCCCCCTGACTGGATGCATGGCTAGCACTGTGCTTTGGGGCCATGAGTGAAACAGAGGGGTTGGGGAGCGAGTGGACCCAGAAAGTGGAGGAAGAGCAGGAGGGTTTGAGCGGAAAGGGAATGATGGGAGGGAGAGGGTGAGGGGGGAATAAATAGAAGCTGGGGGATTAGGGGAGGCATGGAGTGAAGGGGGAGGGGGGAGGAAAGGGGAAGCGTGCAAAGTACAAAGATGAGGAAGTGGAGAAGGAGCCTTACAAAGAAGATGGGACGGGTTGGCAGTGACCACGCAGGGGAGGAGGGAGGTGGCAGGAAAGGCCAACACATCTGGTGAGCGAAGGATGGGTCTCGACATATACACTGCAGTATCATCCTTCTCCCAGTACTTAGAATCATTCTTGATTTGATGGAGGGTACGCGAACAATTATTGTTCGGTAATTTGGTTGTCTTTATCATTAATGGCTGCGCAATGCAAACGAAGGTCACTATCACCCGGGTCATTCCATGACCTGGAGTTCAGCTGAAGGGGCCCCGTTGTACCCTCATTTTCTAATTTTTCCACAAGCTTATTTCCGATCCTTTGATGGCCTCAAAGTGTAGACCTTCCATGCTGTCTATCTTGTGTTTGATTCTCTGTATAATTTTTTTTATGCGCTAGTTGTCTGAGACTTTAGCCACCTTAATACCCTGCTGAATTTTTTTACCAATCTGAGTGGCCAGAGTAGAGTCCCCTTCCACAATTAAAGGGCTGAGCTTCAGTTTGTGCGCAATGGTAATTCCATTTTCCAGAGCATGTAGTTCAACGACACTGTTTGTTGTTGAACCTATGTTACCCTCATAAATCCAAATTATTTCGCCTTTTGAGTTCCTAAAGACACCTCTCAAATCGGCCAGGCTCAGGTTACCTTAAGCTTCACCATCATAGTTAAGATTAATGGTGCCCAGCCTCGATGACCTGCATATGTCCTTATGTTTATCATTCATGGAGGGGGAAGAGACTTCAAGAAATCTAATTTGGAGGAGGTCCAACATAGACATAATTCTCGTTTCTGAATTGGTGGGAGGGGAAGTGGAAGGCTAAATGGGGGAAGAAGCCACTGTTTCCTGAATTTCTATTTTGTTCTTAGATAATATAATTTCCTCCTGAGTGGTGATGCCTCAGAAATTTCTGGCATTGCGTTCCTTCCATAGGGCCAACAGACCAAACTAGGGATTAAGTTCCATGCCCAATTAACCAAAGGATGAGAGGAGAAGGAAGGTCTCCAGTTCTCGATGGTGTTCTGTATGGAGGAGGGATCTTGATCTGAATTATTGAAGACCAAGAGCACCCAGTCCCAAAAATTAGACCATATGGACATTCATTCAGGAGATGATTGGGGGTTTCTTCCTCTAGCTAACATAGTTTTCATATGGATGGGCCAATGAAGCCTTTTCTCCTTAGATTGTCCCAAGTTAGGATCTTCCTGTGTAGAAAAAGCCATAGGAAAATAGAAATTCTAGGCCAAATTTTTCTATCCTAGATAGAATTCCATTTTGGGTCTGGTTGAAGTTGACCAAGCTTGGCTACGTATCTGTAGGCTTCTCTTAAATTGAAGTGATAGACCGAATTTTTTCCACATCGGATTTCATCCTCTGAGGAGTCATGAAGGATTTGTATTTTTTGAATTTCCAATGAGATGTCACTCCAAGTATGAGGATTAATAAGGGGAGCCCAGTCCTCTTGATCCAACTAGATTCTCCATCTGTCCCCAACCGCACTTGGTTTCCAATACTAGCTGACTCTGGTTCTACCTCTATTTTGTGTTTTGGTCTTGATTTCTTGGTATTTATCTTGATCGAGTTCAAACCTTTATTTCCAAGCATCCTCCCAGAGGAGCGCCTTGTTTCCGTTTCCAATCTCCTAGAAACTATGTTTTTGAATGATAGCCCTGTTCTCCCACGCTTGATTCCAGATTACTGATCCTTTGATGCTACCATTATGCCTGATAATTTGTTCCTGTGAGAGAGAAGGGGTATATTTAGCTTTCTAAAGGATTTCCCAAGGGGAGATAGGGTTTGCAATCCATCTCCATAGAGTTTTGGCTCCCAGGGCCTTCCCCAAGAGGCCAAGGTCTTTGAGTCCAAGGTCACCGTCTTTTTTGGTCTTGCAAATTTTTTCCCTGGAACAAGAGCCCATTTCTAATTTTCCTCTGCTCCTCTCCATAAAAAATTCCTTTGCAACTTTCTGATTTTGTTGGAGATCACTTTTGGGGCAGCCAGAGTTGAGTATAGATAGAGCGAGATCGCCTGTAAAATATATTTTACAAGGACGGTATGGCCAGCCAGATTGAGAGATCTAAAGGTCCAATTGGCAATTCTTTTTTCTAGCTTGTTGATTAGTCCTTACCAAGTTGCCTAGGAAAGTGGCCTGTTTGTCAAGGGGACCCCAAGGTAGATGGAGGGGAGGGTGCTAATGGGGAAGTCAAGGAGTCTGGCAATGTTCCCGAGGATAGGTGGAGGGGTATTAAAGTAGAACAAATTTGATTTCTCTGGGTTGATGGAGGTTTCAAAGGCCATAGAAAAATCATACATAAT
This sequence comes from Pinus taeda, assembly GCA_000404065.3. NCBI lineage: Eukaryota > Viridiplantae > Streptophyta > Pinopsida > Pinales > Pinaceae > Pinus > Pinus taeda. The sequence goes on along the minus strand of APFE031296224.1, from coordinate 273,362 downwards.
GGTCTTGAAAGAGGAAGCTTCTCTGATAGTTGGGAGCCCCATGATTAGGGTGCCATCCATAAATTGTTGGTGCATGGAGGGAGGAGTAGAGGCATGAGGATGGAGGTCTGAGAGCTTGTTAACATGCAATGCAACAATGATTGAGCAGCTTAGCCCTTCAGCCATGATTAGAAAGAGAAAGGGAGAGATAGGATCCCCCTGCTTGATACCCCTGGAAGGATGGAAGGGTGGAGAAGGGGAACCATTCACTAGGATGGAGAAAAACAAGTCTGACACCATTGCCATGATCCATTTGATGCTATCTTTGAGGAACCCAAACGCATCCAAAACTTGTCTCTTGTAATTCCAACTTATCTTGTCAAAGGCTTTGAACATGTCTAATTGAATCATCATACCAGGTTTCTTTAGGATTTTGAGAGAGTGGATGAGCTCGTGAGAAAGGATGATACTATCCATGATTTTCCTACCTTCCATGTAACCGGATTGATGATGAGAGATAAGGAGAGGCAGGATGGATTTCAAACGATTGGCTAGGACTTTGGAGATAATCTTGTAAATGACATTGCAGAGGGCTATAGGCCGAAATTTGTCCGGGGAGTCAACTGATTTTCCCTTGGGAATCAAAGTGAGGATTGTGGAATTGAGGGCTCTAAGGACAGACTTCTAAATGCGAGATTCTTCCACAACGGCATGGACCTTAGATTTAAGGATGGGCCAGCAAGCTTTGTAGAAACCTATGGTAAAACCATCTGGGCCAGGGGATTTTCCATTGGGCATCACCATAACCACTTCCTCCACTTCCTGGAGGGACACTTTTCTTAGTAGCATTTTGTTATGCTCTTCAGTGAGGATCTTGGGAATGTGGTTGGTGATTTTTTTTAATATCCTGATCCTGGTCATTCCTAGGCTCCTTGAGAAGAGAGATGAAGTAATGTGTGAGCTTTGATTCTATTTCCTCTTGAGAGTGAATGAGACACCCCTCTTTGTTATTTAGAGTCATAATTCTATTGTTTTTCCTGTGCTGTATCATTGATTTATGGAAAAAAACAGTGTTCTTTTCCCCACATTTCAGCGAGTTGATTCTAGATTTTTGATGCCACAACTTCTCTTCGTGGATGGCTCTTTCCTCCCAACTTTGTTGTAATATTTGTTCCTCTTGCTTGCTACTATCCGTGAGCCCTTCTTCAATAATGTTTTGCTGGAGAAGCTCAAGTTTGTGCTCCATTTTTAATTAATTA
>APFE031296224.1:256800-271993 GCA_000404065.3 Pinus taeda | reverse complement strand
TATAATTATTATTATTATTATTTTTTTTCGTGATGATGTTGCCGAAAGATTCTCCGTTCCACTTTTTGATTTCCTCTTTGATATGTTTTAGCTTTTGTTGGAAAGTGTACATTTTGTTGCCGTATCTAGTGGGAGGGTTGGTCCACCATTGTTTCATTTTGTCCAGGAATTCCGGGTGATCCAGCCAGAAGGCTTCGAATTTGAAAGGATTATTTTTTGGACCATTGGATATTTGGATCTTGAGAGAGATAGGCTAGTGATCTGAACCTACTTGTGGGAGAATACGCGCCTCCGTTTCCCAAGAGGTAAGATAAGTTTCCTCCGATAGGAGGAAATGGTCTAGCCGAGAGGCAATTTGTAGGTCTCCTCCTCCTCGGTTATTCCAGGTGAAAATGCCATTGCTGGTGTGAATGTCGACGAGGTTGAGGCTTTCATGGCTGTAAGGAAAGCCTCAGAGTCCTTATCCAACTTCTTGATTCCACCTCTCTTCTCTGCCAGATTAGTTATCATGTTAAAATCCCCTGCTATGATTTTGAAAGGGAGATGTATGGGATCAAGAAGATTGGAGATGCATTGAAGCATCTTAATTCTGTCTGTCACCTTGTGAGGGGTGTAGAAATTGGTTATGCAGATACTTTCATTGATACCAATAATTCTCAGGACCACGATTATGGAATGATGGGTAGCCAAAGAGGAGATGAGGTTGAATTTCGAGTTTTTCCATAGAGTCATAATTCCTCCTGCCAAACCTGTGGCTGGTTTAGCTAAGAAAATGTAAGGCTTAAAGCAGGAGTTGAGAAGGAGAGATGGGTGAACTGACTCAAGTTTGGTTTCTTAAATTAGGAGGATATCATGATTTTCTGACAAGATTCTGTTTGTCAAGATTCCTTTCTTCCCAAGACTATTTAGTCCTCTAATGTTCCAAGAAATGGTTTGTGCCAGAGATTTTGCCTTCCCTTCATTAATTAGCTTGGCTCCCAGTTCTTGGAGGAGCTAAATGGTGGTCTTTCGGCCTCTTTTTCGACTTGGACCTTTAAGGTTGAATCCTCCTACTGGAATGTTTGCTAAGGTTCCCTTTGATGGGATGCTTTCTTGTGCAGGGTGGAGTGCATTGAGTTTTAAATCTTCTTGGAGGAGGTAAGAACCTTCTATTTTTTGTAGTTGGTGTTTTGGTATGGATTTTATTCCATTTAACTTCCATTCGTCTACAATGGTTTCTAGGTCTACCCCTTCCAGTGCTTCTTCTATGGTGCTCTCTGCTGTTGTTTCCTCTAATGCTATTTTCTCCATTTCGGTGTCCTCTTGTGAGTGCTCATTTTCTTTGTTACTGTTGACTGTATCTCTGTCATCGTGTTCTCTGTCTGCTTGGGTTCGCTCCTCTTCTCTTGCTTCATCTCCTGTCGGATAGTATGGATCCAGTTTTTCCTGAGTGATGTTCAAGGTGTCGAAAGGGTTTTGACTTGCCTCCTTCTGTTGATTCTTTTTAGGGATAGTATTTTTCTTGTTGCTCTTATTCCTAGAGTTGAATTTAGTGTATCCTTCACTATCTTTTTTTTTGCTTTCCTGCTCGGGAGATTAAGGGACTTTGTTTAGAGGACGATCTTAGAAGAGATGACCGTGCTCATGGCACTTCCAGCATCTGAAGGGGATGTGTTCATAGTCTATACTTTGTAGCCAGACTTCATCCCTGAAAATTAATTTTATTGCGTCTAGAAGGGCTCCAGAGACATATATGTATACGCATATTCCGACATAGGAAACATAATGTCAATTTCTAGTTCCTTTAGACATTTTGATGTACTCTGCCAGCTAGTCTCCTATGCCTTTTAAAACCGAAGGAGCCTAGTAATCAGTTGGTAAGGAGTAAAGGTGTACCAAGACTGGAACTCTTGTGAAATCCTACTTTTCTGGTGTGAAGTTTTCCTTCCAAAATCTCATTTATAATTCAACTGAGTTAAAGAAATAGGGATCTCCTTGAAATATTCTATCTCTGGCTTCTAGGAGATCAAAGATTACTACGGAGAATGCTTTGGAGTCCAACTGAAGTATTATCTCCCCCTTGGGTGTCCATTTTCTTTGTATCCACCAGTTCAGGGCTTTTTCGGTTGGCCATATGCCCATAAATTTGCATATTAATGCATGTTCCTGCATATATTCTCTATAGACTGCAACTCCTGAGTCCCAGATTTCTAGTTCTAGGATTTTCTTGGCTATAGGGTTGTAGTTATTCTTTGTCTTTTTCCTTTGTACTTGCAGCTGCTCCTAAATAGTTTTTGAGTTTGTGTCTATAGAGGAGGGGATTTCCGAGGCGTTTCCATTTGCTAATAGAGTTTCTTTCTTTTTCCCTTTCTTTGTCTCTCTGTTTCTCTGAGGCGGTTCATTTTGCTGAGAGTGTCTAGTTTCTCCATTATCAGAGTTTCCTCCCAAGGCGTGGAAGGCCGAGTTGGAGGAAAAATTTGTGAAGTAAGATTCCTGGTCTGGAGGTCGACCAATGACCATGTCTTTGAATGAATGGGCACCAAGTCTCAAATGCGGTTACGAGCACCATTGATCCCATCGAAAAACACAGTACTTTTTATGAATTATACCAATAATGGGGTTGTTATGGTATTTCATTTCTGCTTGATATGAATAAAAAAATGAACATGTTAATCTCTCTTCTCGTAGGGTGAATACTGGAAATTCAAAACACATTTCTACAATTGAAATAATTTCATTAAACCAGAATTATGATAATATGACGAATTGGTAAGATGACTCTTTTAAGCCAACATTATATTATGGTAGTCATTATTTTCTTTATCGTGATATCTTTTCAGATCATATTTGATTAAATAATGACGATTTTAATTTGTCAGTTGAAAACAATTTTATCACTAGCTCTTGAAATTATAACATAATTGTTCATTCAGATGATAATTCTTTAGTCATCAACGATGTTTCAAAATTTTCTTCTCTCATATTTTCTAATTCTTTTAGTACCGATCAGTCATTTGATTTCCAAGAGAAGGAGGTAATTTATGATGAATACAATAATGATGATGAAAAAATATTTTTATCCTATAGAATGTGCACTAATTTTAAAAACTGATTTCTCTCATGGAGATTCACGTGCTCTGATTTGGTCTCCTATTGCTGAACGCAAATTTTATCTTGAACATTTTAATGAGTTAGTTTTGCAGGTTTCTAACGCTTTTCATTCTCATTTTCTTTTGGAAACTTGCATCTAGAACATTTTATTGGAATGCCATTTTAGTGGCAATTTGATCACTGAATTAAATGATAGGTTCCAGAGTTTCCCTGTAACATTATGTTGTAATTTTAATGTCCATAACAAGTTGGTTATGATTGCTTTCTTTTGTTTCTTTCATTATGTTTTCTTTTCTGTTTTTTATGTAGACATGTTCAATATCTTAACATTGAACACCCTCGAGATGCATTAACGAAAGACAATGAGTATGTTATTCGAAATTTTAATCCTGAATATTAAAAAACTTTTCTTTTTCAAATTAATTTGATGTTCATTTCAATTCAATTATCTCATTGTTGAAAAAAATTAACTCTTGAGAATGTTCCCTCACAATCTGCCTTGCTACCTTCTCTTTTGGTTAGTTTTGAATCTTTGAACAATACACATCAATATTTTTATGATCCGATAAATATTTTTTTGGAGACAACTTTCCAAGAGAGATGGTGTTCAAATAGGTTATTTGTAAATATGTTGTTCTTAAGTTTGTAGATAATTTGGTTTTAGATGTATATAATCAATTCAACTTTACTTTTTTTATTTCAATTGTGCTTTTGTCACTGATATTTCACTGGCGTGTACATGCAGTAAAGCACTTGAATGGTTACATTTGAAGTTTGATTTTAGCTAGTCATAATCTATTTTTTAGATTAGGATTAGGAATATATTAGATTTCTTTTTGTTAACATTTTGTTGATTAAATAAAAACATGATTTTAAACATTCTTAAGAAATACTTGGAAGAAGACGAAGATCCAATGAGGTAAAATGATTATTAAATTCTTCCAGGTATGCATTTGCAATTTTATTATCATCTGTTTGTGTGTTTTTTTTCTTCGATTTATTCTTATTTTTTCTTTCTTATACTTTGTTGTTCTTTTTTGCAGATTTTGGATTGATCCAACTTTTGTGAATAAGATAGTTGTGATAAACATAAATGATAAATGGAGCATCTTTCAAACCTTACTCAGGGAGATTTTCTTAAATTTAATTTTTTCTTAGCATTTTCGTGATATGTTTTAAAGCAAGATTTGAGTAAGGAAATAAATCTTTGTTAAGCTTTCAAATGCAATTGTTAATCACAACTCTTCATTGGTTAGTTTTTAATAAACTCATGAATAATAAAAATCATTTTAACAAGACAACATTTTACTTGACAAATACATAACAATATCTTAATGCCTTATGCCAATACATTACTTTTATCTTGTTTGTATAGTTTCTATTTCATGATTTTGCTTGTAGTAGTTTTCTTTTATTTTTCATTGGATTGCATTTCTTTTTGCTCCTGTTTTTAGATATGATTTCATGACATTTCATTTTGTTTCCTTTTGAAAACCCCCTTGTGTTCTTTTGGTAATATTACCAAATATTTTAGTTGAAGGGATTTTTTCACATCCATCTTTGGTCTGATACATGAGAAATTTTTACTCTTAGTTAATAAAATTCATTGGTAAAAGGAATAATATCAAAATAATCATCAAGTTGCTACCTTTCATATTTAGATTTGAAATCTTATTGTGTTTCCTTGTCATTTTGATAATCTCACTTTATAATACAAGAGAAATTTATTTTGCGACAACTTATCTTACAAACAAATCTTGCTATTGGAACACAAAGAAACATATAAAAGTTTAGTATTTTTGAACTCTCCCATGTCATCCCAATCTCTTAATGATAAAATCTGTCTCTCCATTTATTAGCATAAATTATCAGAGTGTAAATGAAAATTGTAAAATACTTGGAAGATAGGGGGTCTTCGTAAAGAGCCAGCCTACCATGATCATGGGTCTTGATGGTTATGACATTATCACATATGGTTACCAAGCCAGGATAATGGATCACAACACTTTGCTGCAAGACAAGAGGTCTCATCACGATCCTCCTTGTTCATGACTGTCAATGCTTATGAATGGCATTGTCATATATGGTCACCAAGCGAGGACAATGGATTTTAAAGTTTTAATAAAATAGGTTTCCTTTGAAATATTTAAACATAGATGGGATGCTGAAATTTCCTTTGGGTTAGGAGGTAACCTTGTCGAGGCTATGGACGTCTGTTGGCAACAATGACTCTACCTATGACAATAAGAGTTCAACTTTTCTTACTAAATACAATTATATGGATTTTTTCTTTAGTTTAAGGTGTCATCAATTAAATAGTTGAGGTAACATGACTCTTATAATCAATATTAGAGATACACAAAATAATAACATTTTGATATCTGTTATAAGAGATTTCATTGAAAATTTAAATCTTAGCACTTTGATTGATTTAACTTTATTCCTTTTTCCTTAGAGTTTCATCATTTTTCAGAGATAATTGGTTCTTCCTAGTGTGTCACCATTGTTGTGGTAAAAACACACCCCCCCATTATTCACTTAATTTTCACTAGGGGACCCTTTAATTTTCACTAGGGAAGTCAACTCTTATTATAATCCAACTAATCAAAGTATCTAGTGCCAACATTGCAGAGATTGAGAAAATACTAATTCAAATATGATACCACCTAGCTCGATTGGAAGGGGTCTCCTTCTATCACGTTTTAAGAATGAACAACAAGGCCACAAATAAACAGGAAAATAGAGCATGCCAAAGATTTCAAGGAGAAGCTCAGATAAATGACAAAACAAGGTCCATACCTATCCCATGATCACGAGATTAGATGCTAACAACAAGTTGGAACTTGTTCTATCTTTTCCAAGTTCTAACCTCGTCAGATTCATATTTTTAATTCACAAACTACACTCCGAGGAAAGGACATTCAATAATCCAAAATATCTTCTCCCAAAAAAGTCAAAAGGACAAAATTTTCATAGCAAATCTCCTAGAAAATCCTACTCCCCAATTAACATCATTTCGATTTTGGATCATGATCTCTTGAGCCTCCCGCACATCATGCATGTCAATTCATAAAGTTGCGTAAATGACTTAACATTTGTTTTGTCAAACCCAGGTAGGTAAACTGTGAGGTGAAATGAAATGAAATGATAAATATTTTAATTCAAATGCAAACTTCACCAATTTATCACTCTAATCACTATTTCAAACACACAAAACTTAACTAATTTTGATGATTTAAATTTAAAACACAGTAAATACTAATCAAATAAACAAATCTAACTAAATTATGTTCCCTAGCTATGTTATGTTATCAAATTGGACTACTATGGGAAAAACAAAGCACACATTACAGGGATTTTGAAAACCTACAAGCAAGTTATAGGAAATTTTTGTATTTACAGGAAACAATGTATGTATAATTTTTAGATATATAACAAAAATGATAAACATGAATCACTGAAAATATGGTAGAACTGATAAAATACATGGCAAAATATATACAACACATACCAAGGGGCCATCCTGGTGTATGTTTCCAATGAAAAACTAAAAAACTACAGAAAACTGTGCACCATGTTAGAAAATTCCTTGTATTAACGAGAATCACAAGCTTAACACAAAATCACCACTTTGTTTAGAGATAATCACATTCCATATCTGTTTCAATAATGCTTTGACAAAGACCGCCATGAAGAGATTCTGCATGACTTTTTCTCTATTTTGGCACTATAAATTTTCGTTTACAAATTTTCTCACAGCTATTGATTTGTATTTTGGTTAGTATATTGGAAAATTTCAAAAGGAAAATATGAATAAACATCAGCTTAAATGTCATATAGATGTGTCTAACAAGATTATCTTCCCACATATATCAACACATGTGCATACCATATAAATAAAAATTTTCATCTTTTACCTCTTCTATCATACATAATGCTTTGTCTTTGTTAAGAAAAAGTTGTTGCAAATGTGGTCAGATTTCTTTTCATTCTATAGCCAAAATTTCTCTCTCCCCATGTACCTCATCCGCACGTGGTGAAATCACAAATCAGAATTTTCAAACAAAATCTATCAATGTTCCCACTTAATTACAAAATTTTAACCAATCAAAATAGGTCCACCTTTTTGCTATTATTCATAATTATTTAATCATGTGCTCCTTAATCATAAATGTTCATAATATAGTTAAAAATAAGCAATAGGATTGATAAAACACCCAAGGTTTAACCATGCATGAAATTGTAGTTCTAAGAAAAATTTCATCGTCCTCATTAATGGATATCCAGGGTGCCATGCTGCTAATTGATCATTGATTCGATGTAATGAAAGGATTTTGCAGGGCTCTTAAACCTCCCTTGAAAACCCCAAGGAAATTTATATTGGAAGTGGCAAAGAAATGCTTGGTCACTACCTAGTTGTATTCCAATATTCCAATGCCTTGGAAGAGTTTCGTGGCTACTACAATATTTGGAGAAGGGATCGAAGTCAAAACCATCATAACATGCCTGGGAAAATTCTCCATACCTAATAATATCTTGGTGGAAACACACACTATATATGGAAACAAAGAGTCAAAATACTCAGTATCTCCATAAAATCTATTCAATCACCTCAACCACCACATTACTACCAGTTGCAATTACCTCAAAGGCCACTTTATGACCATCGACAGGCATGAGGGAGCCAATTCAATTTTATTGTTCATATATATATATATATATATTTAAAGTTGTAACACTCAGGAGGAGAGGCTATCCATAGATGTGATTCTCAGACGAAGCATATTTTGCCAACACAGAATCATGTTCGTTCTTTAAAAAAAATTTGAAATTCCATAAGCCTACATCCGCCATGAGTTGAAATAGATATGCGTATTGGCATAATTAATTGTTATAATTAAAAAAGTAATATTAAGAAAGGGAAAAATGTTATAAAATTATTTAAAAGGATTATATTCCCCTTTGTTATTAAACTTAGGGGTTATACTTTAGTTAAAGTAGCCATCTTTGAAGTAAATATTAAAAAATATTTAAAAGGATTCATAATTTTAGAAAGATATATATAAGGGGGTTATAAAGTATTAAAAATATATATTATATTTTTGAGAAATGGTTATAAAAATTAATAATATTGGCTCAAAATTTTTTTATGAAGAATTTTTAATATTAAAGTATAATTTATTGTAAATCATATATTAGAGATATATTGAAGAAGTGGGTCACTTAAATGAATAATATATAAGTTTCACAATAAAAGTATCATTTGACGAAATGGAGCTAATCATTGACGGAAAATGAATGAATTTTATATATAAGAAGGAATATTTTCAAAAAAATCATATAACTATGTTTCAGTGCTATTTAGAATTAACACCACTCTCATAGGGAGATATATTTCTATTTCTATTGCTCCTACCGAAAATAGAATTAACACCTCTCATAGGGAGATATATTTCTATTTCTATTGCTCCTACCGGAAATAATAATTTTTTGTAAAATCAGTAGAGCTAATTAATATTACTGCTTGAAGAAGTTGATAAAACATATATGGACTTTCCTGGTCTACCATTGGGAAGGCCAGACCAATAATAAAGATACACAACTTTCAGATTTCCTCATTTTCTTTGACTTGTTGGTCTGATAGTTTAAACCAGAGATAGGGTTTGAGATACAAAATTATAGATAAAATTACATACATAATTACAGACAAAATTACATGCATAGAGAGATATTTTGAGACTAGCCAATGAATAGAAACCAAGTTGAGTGTACTGCCATTTTGTTGGGTGATGAGCATGAGTTAGGAGGGGCAATCCTCTCTCTTAGCTGATGGGGCCTTATCTTGCTGAGCAATTTCTTGACACTTCGTCTTCCACTGGGTTGAGGATATTTTCTCCGAGCAAGAGTTCAAGACTTTGGAGTTATAGTTAATTCCCTCATTTTCAAGTCATTCCTCCTACATGTTTCCTTTTCTTCATACGAGTTGGAGGGTGAGAGAATCGAAATTTAGGAGTTTCTTTGTAATGATCTCTAGACTGGCCAATTTTTTAGCATGTTGTCACTTTGGCCAGGGTGGAGCCATTTTGGATTCTTTTGAACATGATGATGATCAATGAGTCCCCTTCAAGAATGAACTTTTGAATGCCTAATATTATTGCAATTCTTATACCTTATACCTTGATATATCACATAGAGATTTTCTGTATTGTTGGTCTCATGGCCTATGGCTCCGATGTACGCATGCTGAATATCTCGTACCTCATTTCTGAGCAATCCACCATACCCATCAGGCCTTGGATCTCCTTTGGTTGCTCCATAAAAAAATGGGTTTTATGAAACCTGTTGGAGGAGGCTGCCAATGGTTTGGATTAATTTGGGCTCGCGTGGTGGTGATGGTGTCAATTATCATCTTTTCCTGCTGCAGATATAATAGGTTAAGGATGTAAGCTTCAAATGGGTCACAATCAAGGTCTTAAGCATGTCATGGAGAGATGAGGATGGTTTCCTTATATTTATCAAATATTTTTCGCCAAAACGTATTTAGAGTCTTTGTGGTATCTTTGACTATCCTTTGATTATGCTCCTTTCAGATTTCCCAGACTATGAACTCTAGGATGAGCTGTCAGACCTTAATGATTATTGAGTTGAAGCGATAAGAATGCTAATCCTATAAAGTTTTATTTATGTTGGTTTTGTCTCTGTGATTTTTTTGGAGGATGATTTCCGTTCAATGCCATATTTCTAAGGTGAAGTGGAAATCATTAATTAAGTGTTCTTCTGTCTCTGTATTTGAGTAGCATAGAATCCATTGTGTGATACCATGAAAGCATCTCTTCTGGATCGGATCCTAGGTTAGAATTTTGTTGTTAAGAAGCATCCAAATAAAGAGCATAATTTTGGGTCAATGTTGCATCTTCCATAACTTTATCCATGTGTTTTCCTGTGTCTAATCTATCGTGCTTCTCAATTTGTTATAGGATTATTTGAGGTTGTAGTCACCTTCGTGTCTCTGCCCCCATCTGAGAATGTCAATTCCATTTTGATTCTTGATTTTTTTGTGTTCTACCTCATTGTACAAGGTTCTGTGAGCATTTGAGATGGTATTTGGGTTCTCTCTGTTGAATTTGTCCCATAATCTCCACTGGGGTTTCTCAACGAGATTGATCCAATAATCTTTATGGTGCTACATTTGAGGCTTGAGAGTGACTATATCTACATTTTGTTCTAATTTGAGCCATTGTTTCATGGGTCCTCCCATCATCATAGGGCTATATTGCTCCTGCGTATTTTCTAGAAGATGTGTTTTTGTATTAGATGCTTGTTCAATGCTTGGTTCCATAGGTGTGATCCTTTTATTTGACCCTGCATCCTAATGATTTGATTTTTGTTTGTATCATGAACATATTTTCTTTTCCATATTTTGCTCCAGAGAGACTTTGGGTTTTTGAGGGGCTCACCACCAAATCTTGGCTCCCATTGTATTGCTTAGAATTTCCAGGCCTCAGAGATCAAGTCCACCTGCTGTTTTTGCTCTACATAATTTTTCCCAAGCAAGCCCATATTTTTTCCTTCTTAGCCCCCAATAGAAAGGTTCTTTGAATGGAGTGGATCTTATTGATTTTCTTTTAGGAGAAACTAATGTTGAGATGTGATAAAGAGGAAGAGCTTGGGTAACAAACTTGGGGAGGATGATTCCACTAGCTAGATTGAGGGTTTTGAAGGTTCAACAAGATAATTTGTTTTCTATTTTTATGAAATTTTTTTTATGAAAAAATATTCACAGGCGTTGATAAAAAGGGAATTTTTGACCAGAGGGATGCCTAAATATTTGGCTGGAAGGGAGCTCAATTGAAAACTAAGGAATATATAGATGTGGGATTGGATAGGCTCAAGGGTATTAAAGAAAAAAATGTGATTTTATAAGATTGATGTCAACTCTTGAGGCTGCAGAGAATTTAGAGATGATGGTCATTGAGGCTTGTTTGATGGTTGGTTGGCCGAGGAGGAGGGAATTTTCAATGAATTTTTGGTGGGAGGAAGGTAGATAGTTGGGACCATTGGTAAGGCATTTTAGGTATCACATGTAAACAACATGCTTTATGTGTTTACCTAGGCCTTCAACCATAGTTAGGAAAATATACAATGAAAGAGGATCTCCATGTTAAATCTCTTTGGATGGGAAGAAGTTGGGTGAGGGAAAACCATTTACAAGGATGGAAAATAAGGCTCTTGAAATAAGGTTGTTGATCCAGGAGTCATGAAAGCCAAAGCCTTTAAGAATTTGAGTTTTGTACTGCTAGCTAAGATTGTCAAAGTCCTTTGACATATATAGTTTGATAATCATGCCTGGGGATTTTTTGGCAAGGAGCGAATGAATTTATTCTTGGGCTATGATTATGTTCTCTAGGATTTTCCTACCTTCAACATAACCTGATTGTTCATTGGAGATATTGAGGGGTAAAATATGTTTGAGCCAATTTACAATGACTTTAGAGATGATTTTATGGATAACATTGCAGAGGGAGATGGGTCTAAAATCTATAAGGGATTTTGATTGAGTGTGCTTGGGGATGAGAGTTAGAAAAGTGTTGTTAAAGGCAGAGGGCACACTTTTAGTTTTGTGGGAGTCTTCTATAAGCCGAGTAACTTCATTTCCCACTATATCCAAAAATTCCTGAAAGTATTCAATTGGGAATCCATTAGGGTAATTTCTTCCACTTCAGAAAAAGTAATTTCCCTCATCAACATTTAATTTTGTTATGAGTGCTTATATTGGGAATGTGGGCTTTGATTTTCCTAATAACTAGATTTCAGTCCTCAACAGATTCTGTCATGGGACTATGGAAATAACAATGTAATTCTTGGGTTATATTCTCATGCCATTATAATCTTTGTTTCTGGATGTTCTTGAGGTAGATGATTTGGTTTCTATGTCTGTGCTGTATCATAGACCAATGAAATAATTTGGTGTTGTTTCTCCTTCCTTAAGCCATTAGATCTTGGATATTTGTTTCCATAAAATTTCATCTTATTGTATTCTTTCACTCAACTAAATTTCTAGTGCAGTATCTTTTATGGTAAGGTCCTACATTTTTCCTCTATCCATGATGTGTTGTTGTACCGATTTTTTTCCAAGTCCGTTTGTTTTTGTTTTCATGGATGTTATTGAATTCCTTGCATTCCATCTCTTAAGGTGTTTCTTGATGAATTTTAGCCATTTACAGAACTTGTACATAGAGCTTCACTTGAGGGAGGCAGTCATTACTACATATAGGACTAAATTTCGACAATATATTTTGATGATATGGCCCATACTGTTGCAAAGGACAAAGAAAAATGTTTTTTTAAAATTTTGTTTGTGTAAAGTCCCACATTTGTCAAAATTCTGATGATAAATATCTAGGGCATCGTAATTTTGATGACACATGGAATTTTCCTTTCGAGGACTATATGAATGTTTTATATAACATCGAAGTTCTGACATAAAATATATATGGAGTCGATATTATGACGAAAATTTGATCATTTGTTTGACTGGTCATATTTGACTTCGACCAGACTTCTAACATCAGAATTCCAATGTTAAATAAATATATAAATATCCCACATGGAAGAGATGTTGCGTCATCTTTGCTATAAGTACAATAATTATGAAAGGTTATAACTTCTTTTTTGTGAGCAAAAAACACAGTTTGTTTTATATAATTTTTTTGTGGTTGGGAAAAATGTAAAAAAACATTAGATGGGGAACTAATCAGCTAAGGGTCGATGATGGGGAATGTTATTTCCCTTGCACTCTTTGCGAGTGCACATGTCTACAAAGAATTTCATATGTTACAACTGATAGACATTGTAGGAAGAATGGAAACAACGAAGGGGGGGAACAAATATCATCCGATGGTAAGATATATATGAATCATTATATACATTTTCTTTATATTAATCGCATTTGTAACATTTTTTATTGTTATAAAATTTTTTATGTAGACTGATTTCACGCGATTGTTTGTAATTATTATAAATTCAAGGTGCCCCCTAGTTACTGTGATCCGAATGCGCCAAATAGTAGTACTAGAAATAATTTTCTACAAGTTGAGGAACATGGAGTGAATATTGAAGATAAAGATAATGATCCTATGGATGAAGATGACAATAATAGTTCATAGTTCAAGACGATGGGACAAATGAATTGATCCAAGACTTGTTTGGCGATCATGAGAATGATGATGTTATTGATTGTGATAATGAACTTGTGCTAGAGAAGGTAGGGACACCACTTTATGAAGGCTCAAGAGAAAATATTGTCTTTGCTATATTAATGTTGGTGAACTTAAAGGTTTTGAATGGTTTTTCAAACACTTGTATGACATAGATCCTAAGGTATAATGTAATATGATTCATCACATGAAACATTGATTTTTTCCCTTAATTTTTGTTGTGTTGATTTTTTCCCTTAATTTTTGTTGTGTTAATTAATGTGTAAAATAAGAATGCAATATTTATGATTAATATTCTTTACACTAAGTAGTGATTTTTAATGTTGTACTAGATTGTTAGGTGAATTTCTATAGTTACCATCGTTAAATAATTTTCCTCGCACATACTAAGATTTACATGCCATTATGAAAGAAATTAGAATGGATTATCAAGCTATAGATGCATGTATTGATGATCATATTATATTATGGACAAAATGCATCAAAAGAAAAATTGCTTGAAATGTGATAGTAGTAAATATCAAACCAATCAAATAATAAAAAAGGCGTGTCAAAAGGTTCTTTGTCAGATTCCCATAATTCCACGTTTGCAATGACTGTTCAAGTGTCAAAGCATAACACAATTTATGGATTAACATGCACAAAAGAGAAGTGAAGATGGTTTTCTTTGAATGCTTGCATATGGTTATGTATTTAGGGAAATTGTGGAAAAATGTCCGCATTTTAAAGATGAATCTCGTAATGTTAGACTTTCATTGGCCGCTGATGGTGTTAATCCATTTCGAGAGCTAAGGTTTGTATAATTAGTGTGGACAATTTTTGTTATCAATAATAAGTTTCCTCCTTGGATGTAAGTAAAGGGGGAGCACTTTATGTTGACAATGATTGTTCCAGGCATTGTTTACATAAATTTTCAAGTTTTGTAACATTTTCATTTGTCTTTTTTGTTGCATAATATGTTATATTTATTTATTTAGTTATATGTACATAGTATTAATTATGTGTAATTTAAAACAATTAGGTAAGTAAAAGCTTAAATATATGAATGTATATATGAAGCCTCTTATTGAAGAGTTAATGAATTTATGGGACAACATCACTATGTATGACATCTGTAAACCAATTGGGCAGAGGCAATTTCAATTCCATGGAATACGTGTATGGATAATTGATGATTCCCCAGGACTAATACATTTTTGTGGTGTGTAATGTTCCATTGCACTATAAAAGTGTATAATTATTTCAATTAGATTATATCATGCATGCTTTTTAAATAATCCCTTTATTTATAATTTGTTGGGTGTGGAGCCTGATTATCTTCTATATTCAAAAGTACCACCACATTGGACCCCAGTTCAAAATGGGGGCGGCAACGCCGCCCGTAAAATATTCGCTGCAGGGGGGGTCCAGGTGGGGCGGCTGCGACCTTTGGGAGCCCCCCCCGGCGGGGGTTTTCGGGGGCAGCGCCCCCGAAGCTAAAAACAGCTGTAAATTGCCTTGTAAAAGTATAGTAATTTCTAGTCAATCTGGGCCGTTCATTAGGCGGATGATCTGACGGTAGAACTTATGTTTAGTTTAGGGTTTTTTTCCCTAGAAGGCACCCCTCTCTTTGTATGAGGGCATTGTATTTGAGGCTGTGAGATAGATGTGTATTCTATGTGTGTGAGCGAGAAACAGAGAGGTGAGACTGTGAGAGAAAATAGAGGATATTACAGCGGATTTGCTGTAGGTTGTGTCTCTTCATCTTGCTGGATAATAGAAAGGAAGGACTGGCTGTTCGAGGTGGACGTAGCCCAAACTGGGTGAACCACGTATATCTGTGTCTCTCTTGTTTTGTGCTTTTTCTGTGTTTATATTTCTGCAATATTTTATGTGTTCCATTGCTC
>APFE031296224.1:197571-248305 GCA_000404065.3 Pinus taeda | reverse complement strand
GAGAGGTGAGACTGTGAGAGAAAACAGAGGATATTACAGCGGCTTTGCTGTAGGTTGTGTCTCTTCATTTTGCTGGATAATAGAAAGGAAGGACTGGCTGTTCTAGGTGGACGTAGCCCAAACTGGGTGAACCACGTATATCTGTGTCTCTCTTGTTTTGTGCGTTTTCTGTGTTTATATTTCTGCAATATTTTATGTGTTCCATTGCTCCGTAATATATATAATATTCTAACATAATTGACATTAATCCATCTCTTGTAAGAATTCAAACAAAGGGTAAATTTTGCATATCTAGTTTGTGGTCCTAAGATGGAAATCTCGTCGTTCAACAAGTTTAGGAAAGGAGGTGTTTGATGAGTATGTACACTTCCTCACTTCCTCTTTAAGAACCATACGTATCATGTTACTGAAAAACATAATTTCATTGGGAAATAAGAGAATGGATTAAAACCACAAATAATGGCATATCATCTATGGAAGTTGGAATATAACAAAAATCGTCGTGCTCAAGAACATGGGCTTCCATGAGGAATGAAAAGCTTAGCCGCTCAATTCATGAGGTTTCCCTACTATGAGGACCTGAAAATAGCTCATTTGTTTGATACAATGCATATCAAGAAGAATGCGATAGAACATTTATGACCGATCATAGATGGTAGTGAGGGATAAAGAAAAAACCTAAAAATTTGTAATGACATTGTGGAAGCCAATCATGTAATGAAAAGTGGGATATGATCAAATAGCGATGGAGGTCGAAACAACCTTCTATGGTTATTAACAAAGAAGCAAAATGATGATTGTGATGATCTAAAAGATGTCATTCGAAGAATTAAACTTCCCACAGGATTTTCTTCAAACATAAAAAATATCTCGACAAAGAAAGGTGAATTTTGTTTGTAAAAACACATGATTTTTATACCTTCATTAAGGTAATTATTTTATTATATATATTTCTGTATTGGTATATATACATCTTTATGGTTTTTTTTCATCTATTTTGAATTAAACAAATAAAGATTCATTTTTATTGTTATAATATGTTTTACCGATATCTCTCCCATATGACTTCAACAACAACATCAAACAAGTTATATATGATCTTGGGAAATACATAAGGTAGGTAGCGATTTCTATGCTCGCGAGTGTTTTTTCAATTAGTTGTTCAACTTAATGATATGTGTTTTACTTGTCATTTAATAAATTATGTTTTTTTGAAACGTGATATTTGCTTGCATAATCTGTAGATGGTTGTCATTGAAAGAAATACATAAAAGCAATATAAAGCATTGAAAGAAAGAAATTCCTCAGCTAATGCGTAAAATGAAAAAGTATCTACTTTGCGACATTTTTCAATGCACAAGAACACTATCTCATACACCTAGTTGAGGAAATTGAATTATGTGGAGCTGTACACACAAGGTCCATGTGGATGGTGGAGACGCAGTTGAAATCATTAAAGGATTTGGTTAGACAAATAATACATCCTAATGGTTCTATGGTGGAGGGTGTTGTAGCCACTAAAACACCACCCATAATTTTAGCCTAACACCAAATTTTGGGTCCCTCCTGTGCTATTCAAGGACTTAACAAATTCCCTGTGTATTGTAACTATCACAACTCTTGACTAACCTAGTTGTCATCAAGGCTATAAGTACATGCATGTCCATTACCTATGATTTCCTATTTGCTCCATTCTTGACATTAGGGTTTAAAACATTTTGTTTCATTTTTTCATTAAGCAAACAATGTTTCAATGTTTCCTATCCATATGTGTTTGTGTAGGTAAATGGATTTTGTTTTCAAAGAAGGTGTTGAAGCTGTACTTATGTGCGCCTTTTGTATGTCCTAGGTTTGGATCAAACTGCAACCATCTCAAGAGGCTTATCACCACTAGAAGCAACTCATAGCGAGAAGCAATTTCTATTAGAATGGGATGACCCCATTGCATTTGGAAGTATGGAATTCCATCCAAGCAGAATATTGCTCAACATTTCAGGCCTTACACCAAAAACAGGTAGATATCAATGCCAAGGATAATGAAGGCATGAATCCATTAATTCATCTGTCTCAAGGTATTAAAAATCATAAGTTGTGATCATTGTTGCAAGTTCATAAGAAGTCCAAGAGTAGGATGTCATTGCTACACAATTAGCTACAAATTGGTAAATGTAATGCTGGAAAGACTATTTGAAGAAGAGTTTTTTCCAACTATAGATATTCAAGAGTATTCATTTCTTGAGAATCCAATATTACCCAAGGAGGTTAAGGAATCAAAGCTGAATGTTGAAATATGTGATTCGAGTAGTGATGGTTGTGTTATGAGCAATGATAGAGAACAACATGAAATTGTCATATTTCCTAGAAATAGTTAGGAAAAGTAGATTAAAACAACACTCTCAATATATCAAGATGTAAAAGTTTTAAAATTTGCTTCTATGGAGGACGTGTTTGGTGGTTTCTCAGACAAGTTTCAAGAAAGGAAATTTAGGAACAGAGTCCAAAGACACGTGGGAATATGGTGCCATCTTGAATGGCTAGAACATGGTTACATATGGTATGACATGTATTAGGATGAGAAACCTATATGGAAACCAATACCTCCTGTAAAAGTGGAAGATGACCATCCTCGTTGGTGAAGCAATGTGAAATTGCTATGATTTCATCCATAAATTTTCAACTTGATGGAGTGTTTTTTCATAGTGTGTTTCATTTTCCTATGAATTAAAAATCTGCTCTGCAATACCAATCTATGCAAGAGTCATGTCATTCATTTTCAATTGTCTTATCCTTTATGACCTAAAATTTCTATCATTCCATGATTAAGAATCACCACTTTGTGAGATAAATATAGAGCTACAATCTATTTTGTAGTTAAGACATTCTTTCGCCATACCTGATAGAGATTACAATTGCTTACCTCACAATTCAAAATTCCTGGCCAGCTGACATAGGTTTGAATCTACTTACTAGGTGAAAATTAAGGAATAAAAAATTATTGATACGGTAAATATAGGCACATTTTCTAGAGGACGTGTGAACATGAAAGAGACCCCTACATGACTTGGAATTGGTTCCTCGTTATCATGTACACTACATTTTCTCAAATGTATATTGAGGCAAGTTTTCCCTATACCCTTTTTAGATGGATATTGCAATTTCCTATCTTTTGCTGCTCACCTATAATGGCAGGGTTCTTGCAAGGAAAAAAAAAACCGTCTTCACCAAATGTAGATGTCAGTCAATACCTTTTGAAACTTAATGTGATGGTATGTGAAACACACAGGCTTAACAGAAGTAGATACATGAACATATCAAATCATGGGGAAATCGCAATAGGAAATGTGACTGGCCTCTATTGCAAATCGCCATCGCATTTCACAGTGAGACCCATTGCCCCTGTCTCTACAATTTATTCATGTGATTTGCAACTTGCCAATCACAGTATGACTGTGCAAATCACATTTCCATTTTACGACCTACCTCATCTCCATCACAGGCTATAAATCTAGCGTACAAATCCAATTTGGGACCCCTCCGTTATGTGTATTCTTATATATAGAAAACCGCTCTATCATTCCATTCGATTACTATGCCTTCACTATTGAGCGAGAATACCTCCTCCAATGTTATTATAACGCTCATTTTCTCTTTCTACACCTTATATTTTCAACCAATTAACTACCATGAGATTTTCTTAGATTCCTCCTTCCAACCATAAATTTCTCATTGACCTATCTCGTTGACTCTCCAAATCATACTCCTGGTTAAAATCGTATCGTGACTCATCCAACTTGAAATGCTTTACATTGTTTTTGATTCCAAATTCTAATATACACTAATGGATGACATAACAAAATTTGTGGTTTATTTTAAATTGTAGATTATTGTGGTGCTGTTTTTGAGAGGAGTTTGGATTTTCCACCGTGCTCATTTTTATATATGTCGATGTTTCGAGTATATACCCAGACTTATCATCAGGACAGATGTACATCTGTCCTGATGATGAGTCTGGGTATAGACTCGAAACGTCCACATATATAAAAATGAGCACTGTGGAAAATCCAAACTCCTCTCAAAAATGTGTGGTTTGAATTATATGAATTTGTTCAAAGGACTGTATTTGTTTTTGGGAATAGGCCATATGATGTACCTATCGAAACATTGATTAAAACCTATGCACCTTGCTTGCAATTTTGTTAAAAGAGAACCCCTGTGTCAATAAGAATTGAATCCATTAAGACCAATAGATTGCAAATCGTCATTGAAGCTACAATATGGGTTGAGATTTGAAATGGCGTTTTGAAATGTGAATTGGTGGAAGTCACAGTCCACATTCCCAATCCATAGCAATTCTCACTATGTATGCGACCTGCAATGGGAATAGATAACGCGACCTGTATTGGAGCACTACCATGTAAAAACATGATTCATAGTAGGATTTGCAATGTGCACAAAAAGCCAGGTTGGTGACCATAACATGGTTTAGATCTGTGACTAACCACTAAACTCGTGATTTGAGACTAGTGCATTCAGGTTTCCTCTTTACTGTTTCAAAATTTGTGAATCAATTTCTTTGTGGTTATGATAATTATGAAAACTCGAACGTTGGTGAATATAATATGAAATATGCAAATAACTGGACAAATGGTAAGCTCTCAATGGATGGGAATACAGAAAGTCTACCTGGAAGTATAAGAGATAATGAGTTTGAGAATTTTCAACATGGTCACATTAGGCATCCTGAGCATGCTTATCAGGTATCTGACACCTTAGACGGCATGATTACCATTTTGAATTCTCAAAGACAGAAAATGGCCTCCACTGACTGTGATCACACTTTAGCTAGTGACACCTTTGGAAAGAGATATATATTTGGATAACTTCACCAAAAGGAAGGTACATTCAAATTCAATACATCCGACTGGTGAGGAAGAGGATACATCTTCTCATACTATGGGCACCAAGAATGTATGTAATATCTAAGGGAAAATTTGTCTAATGTGAACTCTGAATTGTCTTCTAAGTCCCTTGATTCATTCAAGTGCTCTAACAGAAAAGAACCTTGGCAGCTTTTGATGAGAACCTTGCAGGAAACCTTTTGATAGTTGGGGTAACATTATTTAGGGAATTTACATCTGCTAGCTCGTAGCACAAGGCTTGAAATTAACAATTGTATTAAACAACAACAAAAAATTTCATGAGGCTCTCAAGGGTCATATCAACAACAAATATACTTGAAATGCTTGTGTTGACACTTCGATCTATAATGGGTTGCGTACTCTTGATTTTGTCTATGGTGAATATGATACAAATCAGATTGGGTATTTTATCTTATGGGGTAG
This sequence comes from Pinus taeda, assembly GCA_000404065.3. Classification (NCBI taxonomy): domain Eukaryota; kingdom Viridiplantae; phylum Streptophyta; class Pinopsida; order Pinales; family Pinaceae; genus Pinus; species Pinus taeda. The sequence goes on along the minus strand of APFE031296224.1, from coordinate 242,963 downwards.
ATTCCACTGTGACTCATGTTTGTGTGCATATATTTAGTAATTCCCTTCATTAACTCTAGGGACTTGGGACCTGTTGTGGTAAAAACAAAACCTCTTTATTAGTCACTTAATTTTCACTATGGGGACCTTTTCATTGAATGATTGGTGATATTACTATTTGGTTTTAAATGTTTGGATTGCCTCGATCTGTGCTTCTCTTCCTATTATAACTCGTTTGATATCATTTGGACATTTGGTTTGTAAATAACGTCTAATTATCGATTGGATATTTTTCACTCCCTTGGCCTAGTGATATGTATATAATGTATTTTACCTCTTTGTTTTATAGTTTTTATTTCTTTATTTTTACTTTTATTTGTAAAATGTTTATTTTTATTTGTAAATAGTATTTTTATTTTTATGCCGAGACCACTTTTTTTGTTTTTGAGAATAATTTTGGCAAAATCACATAATAAACCATTTGTCGAAGCGTTTTGAACCAACCAGTGTGTTCATCATGAGGACAAGTTGAAGATCCGATTTGAGCGACGAGTTATATAGGGACAGCAGGCCATTCCAACAACTAAATTTGATTGAGCAACGGTTAAACAGGACCTCTAACAGCAATGCATGCCCAGGTCCAAGGTGAGGGACCTAAATTTTAATTAATTATTCTATTAATTTCTTTAATTATAATATTATTTGCATTATATTATTTGTTAATGTTAAAATTATTATTACTAAAGTAATTATTTACCATCATATAATATTAATATTAATAATAAATATTATAATTAAATTATAATGGTAAATATTATTATTATATTATTTTATTATAAAGGTCAGATTCAACTTTAGAACCTAAAATTAATAATTATTTTATTTCTATATTTATTTATTTATTAATATTAACATTATTAAATCTTAATAATATATATATTTACCATATCATGGTTAATTAATATATTAAATTTTACATTATATTAATATCAATATCAAAAAGTATTATTTATTTAAATTAATAGAATAAACATAATGGTAAATACTATCCTCTATCAAAAACCCTTAAGAGTCAGGTGGTAGAACACCTACATCCAAGACATGAGTGAAATTCACTTACCACATGGGTAAGGATACATGCCCTATATCATGTCACCTTAACCCGTTGGCCAAATGTGGAGGTCCAATCCCAACAAGTGTAGCTTGTGGGTAGGATGCCAATTGGGGTATACTTTGTCAAAGCGAAAATGAGTGAGATCGAATTACCACAAGGATAAGGATACACACCCTATCCTATTGTCTAAAGGTCCATCAAGCCTAGGAGCCCTTACTGCTACATTCCCACCCTGGGAGCTCAACAAGGGGGAAGAGCATGCTCAGTGTTATCGATTAGCTGGGACCCTTACCCAGGAGGGTCACATCCATCAGTGCAAGCTACTCTCTGAAGACCAGGAACTTGATTTTCAGCAAAGCCTTGGTGAGTATATATGTTATCTTCTCGTAAGTCGAAATGTGATGGAGCCTTATTGCTCCTCTCTGCACCATATCTCGAATAGTGATATATAATCTCAATATGTTTAGACATGTCATGAAATATGGGATTCTCTACCAATTGGATTCCACTCTTCTTGTCACGAAATATCATGGTCGTATCCAAAACCTACTCAAACAGCTCTCCAAATAACTTTCTCAATCAGGCTACCTCACAACTAATCATGCAAGCAGCAATGTACTCTACCTCGACCATGCTCAAAGCTATGAACTTGTGTTTCCTACTCATCCAAGATATCATGGCAGAACCCAAACTAAAGCAGCACCCTAATGTGATTTTCCTATCAATAACCTTTCCATCCCAGTCAGCATTAGTGTAACCATGAAGCCGTACATATCCAGAAGTATATCTTAGACCAAGGTTAATTGTCCCATGCAAATATCTCAGTATGTGCTTAGCAGCAACCCAGTGTGCATGAAGGGGTTCAGTCATTAATTGACTCAAAGTGTTCATTGCAAACCATATATTTGGACGGTTGTTCACAAGGAACATCAATGCCCCAATCAACTCTCATTACTCAAAAGGATTCGCCAAATCAGGTTCAGAAGCATCTTTGCATAACTTCTTGAATTTCATCTCCATCGGTGTGGCCAGGGAATTTCATTCTACCATTCCAAATATTTCCAATAGCTTCACAACATATTTTCCTTGGGAAAGTAAAATCTCACTGGGTCTTTGCCACACCTCTAGTCCCATAAAGTAATGCATCATACCAAGATCCTTCATTTCAAACTCAGAGGCCAACTCCCTCTTACACTTGAGCATCAGGGACTCACTACCTATAAATAATAAATCATCAACATATAAAACCAAAATCAAAGGCATACCTTGGACCACTTTGAAGTAGAGGTTCAGATCGACATTGCTTCTTGTGAATCCAGGCTTCACCAGATAACTATCAAATGCAGGCATACCTGGCTCTAGGGGCTTGCTTCAAACCATATAGTGCTTTCTTCAACCTGCAAACATGACTCTCCCTATCCTTTACTTCAAATCCCTGAGGTTGATCAACATATACTTCTTCCAATAGTATTCCATGAATAAATGGCATCATTACATCCATCTGGTGAATGCTCCATCCTTGACTAGCAATAAGGGAAACAATCAATCTAATAGTAGTGTAGCAAGCAAAGGGAGAAAATGTATCATCATACTTTTCTCCATCTTTTTTGGATAACCCTTGCGCCATGAACCTTGCTTTGTACTTCTCAATGCTTCCATCAACTCCATGCTTGATCTTATAAAGCCATTTTGATGTTATGACAAACTTTCCTTTAGGTCTCGAAATAACATCCCATACATCATTCTTCATAATCGATTCATACTCTTTGACCATGGCATCCTTCTAAACATGTTCTTTCATAGCTTCTTCAAAGATGGGAGGCTCAGCCTGGATGATAGTGCTCATAGCTACAACACATCCTTGGTACTGGCATGGCTTCTTGATTTCTCTAAAGTTCCCCTTGGAAAAAACATGTCTCTTGGCATTTTGTAATGTATCACGAAGCCATAAGGTATATTATTGGCAGGGGGATCACTTGGAGGATCATCCAAGGGTTCCATAGGCTCCTGTTGATGGTCATGGATCCGCCAGCATTCATGGGATCTCCCCGATATGAAGTCCCAACTAGAACTCACACTGTTTGGAGTAGGAGTCCCAGCAATGGGTGGTAGTGTAATGCTTTGATCGCGGAAACACGCAGAGGAAAGTATGATGACTTTGGGTGAGAGCAAGTGTGTGACCCTATGGAGAGTCAAGTGCGATGCATGAAGGTTCTAACGCACAGAGGGGAAAAGGAAGTGCGCCCCTTATAATCTTGTAATAGTACGCAACTTGAAAGGAATACGTGAGCGAAATGACATCACAAGCTAAAATGCAGAATAGTCCATAAGTTAAAGTGATGAGTTAATCCAACAACACGCATTCAACAAGATTCGTACAAACGCATAAAAATTAGTTCATAAGCATATGCATAAGTTAAATAACATACATTGTCAATACAACAAGAATATTCCTACTATATTAACAACATATGTTGCCTCTAAATTTATTATTATAAGTGAAAGTCCCATCCATACATACACCCTTGATGACCACTAGCCCCAATATCAGAACATTATAGAAAAGAACACCTGCTCCTCGAAAGAAGTATACTCGCTCTATGCTATGGAGAAGCCAAGGCTCTTCGAAATAATCACAAGCTCTTTCTAAGCCTAATCCTAGCCAAAAGCTTGGCTCCCGAAAGCCCATTACATGAGTTATGAGGTTCTATTTACAACAAAAGGGGGTGACTCTTCAACTCCCCTTTGTGACCTTTGGACTACCCTCATCACTCTTCAACTTCTTCACTAAATGACACATTACATTACATGGTGACTCTTCATATTCCAATATTGACACTTGAAATTTCACTTACAACATATTTACAAATAATATTACATTTTCCACATGTACCCATATAAGACAAAATAGGGTAGAGATAGCCTAACAAGACAAAACACTATGATTTTGGAGTTTGGGGGAAGTCCAGCTTAGCAACCTCCACTTGTTGCTTCTCGGTCACATATCGGTGCCAAGATTGGTAGTGTGTGATGGTGTCCCCAAACTGCTTAACAGTGTCTTTCTGGAAGGGAACTCTAGCCTCCATGGAATCAAGGTATATTGTCTTGGAACTTGTGTCCAACTCATTCTGAAGCATGAGCAACATTGTTTTGATCTTGACAGGACCACCAATGTACCTCTACATGTTATGTGCATTTAGATCCAAGTATTTCCTGGTGGCTTCTCGTCTTAACTTCTCCAAGTACTCATCGATCTCAAGTTGGACTTGGTTCTTGGGTTAGCATCGGTGAGGGAACCGATTGATGGGATTTAGTGTTTTCTCACCAGGACATCCAATCTATTGTACAACCGCACATATGAGGTATGTGTGCTGCTGATGAATGAGGTGATTTTCTCGTTGTTTTGAACCAACATTCGGACCTTCGCTTTCTCCAGCTCTACCTGTGACTTCATCCTCTTTACTAACTCAAGCGGAGCCCCTTTGTACAGCATTTTCCACTCTTTTACATGGCAATGGCAGCGTGTATGTCTTTGAAATTTTGAACAAACTCTTTGCTCTGTTGTTGTAGGCCATGGAAACGAACAGTTTCTTTATGCACGATGACAAATGCTTCATAGAGCTTCCACATGGTATCACCAAGTGTTGATACTTCAGCAAGTATCGCTATCCTCATTTCCCCCAATGCGGAAATGACATTTTGCGTTGATGCTAGGAGTCGTTGTGCCCCCTGACTAGTAGCCCGCAAGTTCTTTTCCATTTTCTCATTCTCGGCCATCAAATACTGAACATTTGAGCTTATTGCTCCTACATAGGCCAAGTTGGCTTGGGCAATGGTAATTGGATGTTTCTTGGTGTCTGACACTATCACCCTTTCCTTGATGAATGTAGGCGATGCATGATCATCTGGAAAGTGCTTTCTCCACGCTTGTACAATCCTCTTTTGGAACTCATCGAATGATAGATTGTACACATCCATGACCAGATCATCATCGAGGAAAACAACATCTCCTTGCTCACTCGGGGTTGGTTATGATACTAGACATGGTGGAAACTAGGGGATGACCTATGTTGCTTTCGGTATTAAGTCAGTGTCTTCACGTTGCGACTCATGTTCCAACTCCATGTTTGTCACTTCAATCAATTTCTTAATCTGTTGAGAAAGCTCCCGATCCTGCATCTGTTCACCTTCCTCCTCTTTTGCTAGTTGTTCTGGCTCATCAACCTGTATCGGCGTTGTTTCCTCTATCATCGCGCCTTGCCTTTGTTCTTTTTCCTGCTTTTGCTTCTCTTTTCGTTCTCTCCTCCTTAACTCGTGCTCTTCCTTCAGCTTCTTCTCTGTCTCTTGCAACTTCAATTCTACTTCCTGCAACCTCTTCTTTTCTCTCTTCCTCCACTCTGATCTCTTCATCCCTTGCTCCTTCTTTTCTTCCGCTGCCAAATTTGCCTTTGCGATAATAGGATCTGCCATCATTTTGCAGCTTTACTCTCCCTCTGGATCATCAGCAATCTTCCTCTTTCCCTTGTCCTACACTAGATTGTTGCCTTCTGCTACTGTTGTTGTTGCTTCCAGAGCTATTGTTGTCTGCAAAGCATCCTTCCAATTTCTTGCTACACTGACTAGCTCATTGAGTTTGGAGGCATTGTAGCAGTACCTCCAATGGTCCTCTTCTGGCCAATGAAATGTCTCGTTGATCCACAGAAAGTAAATCTCGTACAATGGTCTTTGCAAATACTGTGGGGATCATATGGATTAAAGTCCTTAGTGTCGAACTCAAATTTCACTATGTCCTTAACTTCGACATCTACATCTTTCAAGCTCTTAATCTCGTATAATCTGATCCTCAAAGGAAGAGCGGGCCATGGCGCTTTCTTCTTCCTATGCAGTCTTACTGACAAACCTATAGCAAGGTGGTATGAAACTTCTTGCATGATCAATTTGTCAGTGGCATACCTTGGTAAGACATGTGGAGGCTTCTCCTTGTCAAACACTCTGATAAAGGTGCCACCTGGTGAGGGAAATCTACAATGCCTATTATCACCTCCATTGCTTCTCAGGACATGCAAGGTGGATCTTGCTCAAATATAAGCTTGTATAACGGGATGATAAAGTGGTCAGTTATCATTCCCATCACTCCACGGTAGCTACAGTCAGAAAGAAACTTGCAATAGATGTTCACGGTAGTCTATTGTGGTGTCCATGTCTAGCTCATGCTAGGAAACTGTTGATGTGCACAGATTGCATCCAGTATGTATGTGGACATGTAAAACCTTGCTTGCTCATTCTTGGGCAGATTCTAAGCCTTAGCCACATGGGACTTCAACTATTGAGCCAACATATCCGACCAATTGAATGGCCTCCCATCACTTACCAACTGGTCTAGTAAGACTTCCCACCCTTCAGGGAATGTCTCCATGTTATCTTGACCATATATTCTGCAGGCAAAGATGATCAAGAACTGATAAGCCTTCCTGAGGGACTTTTCCTTTTAAACATGGATGGGTGACTGTCTAAACTTCGACGTCTCTTTCACCTAGTGCTTGATTATGTCTCTTTTATTCACATAGTTATGGGTGTCATAGAAGAGTGAGTTCATGTGCTTCACCGTCTTGGGAAAGTGATACATTTGTTGAAAGTCTTATTCCTTGAAGATAGAAATATTCCTCTCGCTGGTACTAATAAATACCATGGTTTATGCATCCGTATGTGAGACAATTCAGCTGATTATTTCCGCACAGGAGAAGGCGGGATAGCTGCATGCAACCTTGTATAACCCTGACAGCTGGATGCTTAGATAAACCTGTCAATCCTCTAAGTCTACCTCAAAGTCCTTTGCAAAAGTGTCTTTGATATGTTGCTATGCCAGTGTTGTTCCCTTCTCAATAAACAGTTGAGTATCTGCATACACTGGTAAATCAACTGATATATTCTCAACCACTTCCCGAATACTACTCTCAGTGGTTTCCTTGGATTCCATGTTAACTGTGACTGCTGGACAGATGCTCAACAAATTTTTTACCTGTGGGACAGAGAGGGCACTCATGGAAAAAAAATGTCAGTTTAAAAACCAAAACAACTTCAAGGCAAGTTCAAATAGCAAGTCGAGCACTTCATGTGAGGGATTGCATAGTTTTGCTTGACAGCGGTGATTGACTAACTGTGGGAACTACGCATTTCACAGTCCTAGTAGTCAAGGTGGAAGCTTGATGACTGGAACTGCGAAATGTGTAGTTCAGCTTGGGAGAGACTATGCAATGCACAATCTCGGTGGCTAATATGGGAGACTAGCTCCTAGAACTGCGCAGTGTGCAATTAGATCAATCGCAAGCTATGCTCTAGGCAATTCCAGAAGCTAAGAGAGACACTTGGGTCTCCATATTGCATAGAGCAAGTTGTGCAAAGTGAGATCTGGGCAAGGGAACCCAAATCTGCCCAAGGGGAGTGCGAAAAACAAGCAGATCTGAAAGATACTGTGAAGCTGAGTGAAAATCTGACTAAGTTTTGATGCATTCATGTGAAACAAGTGCAGCAATTGATTAAACCAAAGGAAAATGAAGCATGTTAGGAGAATCGTCACAACGGCGACCATTAGTGCAAAAAACGGGAAAACTCATGCGACAGTTGGGAAAGGAAATCTATAACTTGAAACAACACTTCTACAAGTTAAAATGTCAGCAATCATGCAGAGAAACAAGTGAAACAACACTCGCACAAGCCAAACAACAAAAAGCGGCAAAAAAAACAGTGAAAGACGACAAAAGAAAAACTCACCCGGAAAAGTGGTGATGATCACATGCCTAAAATCAAGGAAAAAGAGACACTTGGTGAAAGTTTCTAAAAATAACACAAGTGCCTTCTTTGGGATACTAAAAATAGATCCTTATTTTTTAGGGATGCTTTTTTTTCTTCTTCTTTTTTTTCAGGGGAAACTTTCCATGCACACTGTCAGGGAAGACAACGTAGTTATGGGAATTGCGAAACTTTCCGGCTCGGTGCACTACACAGTTTTAAGCTCAATGAGAGTTACACAATTTCTAGGCTCAGTATTGGATTTCCCCCTCATGACTACACATTTCCTAAGCTCAAGGATCACTAGCAGTCAGGACTCTGCAATTCCCAACAGCGAGGCTAGTTTTCCTCAAGAATTGCACAGTTTTCTGGGGCAAGCCCAGAACTGCTATGGGACCAAGTCAAGAGATCAGCTTGTGAGTTAGAAAATCAACTAAGTAAGCGAACACAAGCTAAACTGAAAATATAAGTCTCAGTTGAAGCACGAATACCTGTATCAGTGCGAGATGAGCTATTGTGGTTAAGAAGTAAGGCTCCAAAATCGAAGCATAGGAAAAATTTAGGAGGGTGGTTGTAGTCAATAAAACATTGGAGACACACTAGTAGAAATCTAGTTCTCTATATGGACCTTGTCTCATGCAAAGCAAGTCTAAATCTTCTGGACATATTGTTCAGTTCTTTGATTATCATAGCTTCTTCACTTAGATTTAGTTAAAGATGTAGTCCCTACCATTCTCTTTATCGAGAGCACATATACCAAGCCAAGTCAAACTAAGTTGTTTCAATTGGGGATGAGGGGTATATAGATGCATAATTAAAATAGATTGTCAGAGTTTAAGTTTCCTATCTGGTGTTGCTCCACTGCTAGCAGGCTTGGACAGTACCCCGGTGGAGTCACTTTAGGAACACAAGCATTGCTCCTCTGCCAACGAGCCTAGATAGTACCCCGGAGCAGTTACTTGCTTCACCTCTCTGCACAAGAATCATATCTCTTCTTTTTCCCTTTATTTCATTTTTTTCATTTTCATTTTTCAAAGAACTGTGCATAGGCACTTATTTATTTCATGATGCGGAAGAGGGATCCTGACTTATTGAGAGCAGAAGAAGTTGTCCCTTCAGAGCAGGATATTTATATATACCTCTGACATACTTGTTAAGTTTTTCCCCCTCTCCTTACTCTACTTGACTGAGTCGACAAGGGTTAACCGAAAAATAAAACTGATTAGAGTAAGCAGTACTAGTTAAGGATGAAAGCATCATGATTTCACCATGACTCTCTCTGAAAGGAATGTATTTTCCATCAGGGTATCATTGACTAGAAGAAATGAAAGATTCACATAAAGAGAGGGAATAGACAAATAACTAAGTGTTGATAGTAGCACAAGTTCCTCGTGGACTTCACCCTGCTTGTCTAAGAAGCCAAACACAGTTTCATGCGAGAACTAACCTACAAGTACAAAAGAAAACAAACAAAGGAAAGAAGTAGGGTAAAGTAAACAAAGTAAGCAAATCAAGGAACAAACAAGAAAAGAAAAACCACTCCTACTCCTAGCCTAAGCAAAACATAGGCCAACTCACGTAAAGTGATACTTCCAATGCAGCCATCGGCACATTGGTTGGCCCATGAAGGCAAGAGCATGAACGATAAGAAAGATATGCAAGCAAACCAACAAACAAGAAATATAAAACAATGCAAACCATAACGTTCGAAGCTTGAACACATCTGCAGAAAAGTAAAAATGGAAATCACATGAAATGAGTTATGTGGGCGTACCATGGTGACATAACACAGTGCAAGTGGAAGATAAGCATGTACACACTTTCGAACTCGAAAAATGAGCAAACATTAAGAAAGAAGAAAAATTTTGTTTTGTAATAGTGCTTTCTATGTACAACTCCTCCAACGCTTGAGTAATAGGATTGAGTGATTCCAGTGGAGGATGTGAAACTTGTATTATAGATTGATTTTCAATGTGAACAATAGAGTGATGAGGAGCCGGGATAGATTCAACGCATTTATGATCGGAATTGGAACTGACCTCAAGACTACGATAACCTGACATAACCATCAGCTTGGGCTGAAGTGCCTCGACAGCTTGGGGAGTTTCCAATTCATCAGGAGGTGGATCATCAAAGACCAGTGGCTTATAAAGATCAACAGTCATCAAAATCATAATCGTGATCGAATGAATGAATGAAAATATGACAACATCCACAATCAGAAAGTTCAAGATGATGAACAGAGGCATCCTCATGATCTGACGAATCATACAAAGGGGATAATGAAAAATGAGAAATATCACCCTCTATGTTTCCGAAAATATAAGATGAGAGATTAGGAGGATTAAGGAAGACAGATTTGTCCTCTCCACATTCAAATGAAAAACTGGCATTCCACGTATTCTGCAAATGATCAAAAGTAGAAACATCCAGAAATGAATTTCACAAGATTGGACAGAAATAACAGAATCGTGGAATATGTCAAGATAAAGTGGACAAGGTGCGGATAGAAGGAGGTCATCCTTCACCACAAATTCGTGTTCAGATTCCCACACGTACTCATCAAAAATGATATCGGAGGTTGTTTGTTCAACACCAACTCCATCCAGAATTTGATCCTTGTGAACATCACCAGAAGGATCCGAGATAGATGAACACAACAAACCAAAATCCATAGGATCAAAGGGACTGAAAGATGGATGACGAGGAGATAGAATCTCATGAAAATCATCGGAGTTACAGTCCAATTTTGCACAACAATTCTGAGCAGTTGGGATAGGAGGTTATGGAGGTAAATCAACAGGTAGGTTATCAACTTCTCCCACCTCGACCTGCAGAGATAGAGTTGTTTGATGAGAAGGGGATGGAGGATCACTCAGGACAGCAACCTTGTCTACCTCAAATTTAGAAGCTCTAACATTGAGGTATGATGGGAGGGGTTCGAAAGATTCTAACTCATGTGGATTTTCAGAAACGTGAACAAGATATTGAAATATTTCATCCAAGAATTCCCCATCAACTTCATCTTCAGGAAATTCAAAACAGTAATGAACAAAACAATCATGAAAAGCTTGAAGAGATTCATCAAGTGATTTTCACAATTTTAAAATTTTTCTATTAAGGGCTTTACAATCATAAAGAATGAAATCACGGCATGATTCACTAACAAATTGATTGAAGGAGTGTATAGAGGTTGCAAGAAATGTGTAAAACCATTGTTTTGTGCACCCTTTAAACGTGAGAGAAAACAACTCACAGGAAATATCCTCAGGGGGGATGTCGTGCCTGACACAAAAACCGAGAAAAGCGATTGTGTGCCTGAGCAAGGTTATCACGCCCTTTCAATTGAACTTAATTATGGACAAGTCATTTAAAATGCTCGCCGGCACTTCAAAATGTACAAAGTTAGAAAAACATGTCGGGGTTATGATTTGGGAAGAGGTCATGAAATAAGTACAGAAATTCAAAACAAACTTCAAGGGCTCAACTTGTCAGCTAGCCCTCCTTCTAGCGCCAAAAATTTTAACAGTGTTGGACCCGCCAACATTCAGGGGATCTCCCCAATATGAAGTCCCAACTAGACCTCACACCGTTTGGAGTAGGAGTCTCAACAATGGGTGGTAGTGTAATTCCTTGACCGCAGAAATGCGCAGAGGAAAGTATGATGACTTTGGGTGAGAGCAAGTGTGTGACCCTACAGAGAGTCAAGTGCAATGCATGAAGGAGTCAAGTGTGATGCATGAAGGTTCTAACACATGGAGGGGAAAAGTAATTGCGCCCCTTAGAAGCGTGTAATAGTACACAACTTGAAAGGAACACACGAGCGAAATGACATCACAAACTAAAATACAGGATAGTCCACAAGTTAAAGTGATGAGTTAATCCAACAACTCCCATTCAACAAGATTCGTACAAATGCATAGAAAGTAGTTCATAAGCATATGTGTAAGTTAAATAGCATACATTTCCAATACAACAAGAATAGTCCTACTATATTAACAGCATATGCATGAAAGCGTGTTGACTCTGATTTTATTATTATAAGTGAAATTTCCATCCATGCATACACCCTTGACGACCACTAGCCCCAATAGTGGAACATTACAGTCAAGAACACCTACTCCTCCAAAGAAGTATACTCGCTCTATGCTATGGAGAAGCCAAATATCTTCACAATACTCCCAAGCTCTTTCTAAGCCTAAGCCTAGCCAAAAGCTTGGCTCCCAAAAGCATGTTACATGAGTTATGATGTTCTATTATAACAAGAGGGGGTGACTCTTCAACTCCCCTTTGTGACCTTTGGACTACCCTCATGACTCTTCAACGTTTTCACCAAGTGACACATTACATTACATGGTGACTTTTCATATTCCAATATTGACACTTGGAATTTCACTTAATTACAAATAATATCACATTTTCCACATGTACCCATATAAGACAAAATAGGGTAGAAATAGCCTAACAAGGCACAACGTTATGATTCTGGAGTTTGGGGGAAGTCTAGCTCAGGAACCTCCATTTGATGCTTCTCAGTCACATATTGGTGCCAAGCTTGGTACTATGTGATGGTGTCCCCAAACTTCTTAACAGTGTCTTTCTGGAAGCAGACTCTAGGCCTCCATGGCATCTGGGTATATTGTTTTGGAACTTGTGTCCAACTCATTCTAAAGCATGAGTAGCATTGTCATGATCTTCATAGGACCACCGATGTACTTCTACATGTTATGTGCAATCAAATCCAAGTCTTCCCTAGTGGCTACTCATCTTAGCTGCTCCAAGTACTCATCGATCTCCAACCAAACTTGGTTCTTAGGTTTAGTTTCGGTGAGAGAATTGATTGATGGGATTTGGTGTTTTCTCACCAATACATCCAACCTATTGTACAACCGCACATATGAGGCCTGTGAGTTGACGATGAATGAGGCGAGTTGCTCATTGTTCTAAATCAACATTCGGACCTTCGCTTTCTCTAGCTCTGCCTATGGTTGTATCTTCTTTACTAAGTCAAGTGGGGCCCCTTTGTACCGCATTGTCCACTCTTGTACATGGGCGATGGAAGCATGTATGTTTTTGAGATTTTGAAAAAAATCTTTGCTCTATTGTTGTATACCATGCAAACGGACACTTTCTTTATGCACAGTGACAAATCCGTCATAGAGCTTCCGCATGGTATCACCAAGTGTTGATACTTCACCAGGTATCGTTGACCTCATTTCCCCCAATGCGGAAACTGCATTCTATGCTAATGCTAGGAGTTGTTCTACCTTCTGCCTAATAGACTGCAATTTCTTTGTCAGTTGCTCATTCTTGGTCATCAGATACTGAACATTTGAGCTTGTTTCTCCTACATAGGCCAATATGGCTTGGGCAATGGTAGTTAGATGATTCCTAATGTCTGAAACTATCACCCTTTCCTTGATGAATGCAGCTAATGCGTGATCATTTGGAAAGTGCTTCCTTCGCAGTTGTATAATCTTATTCTAGAACTCATTGAATGATTGATTGTACACATCCATGACTAGATCATCATCAAGAAGAATAGCATCTCCTTGCTCGCTCAGGGTTGGTTCTGATACTGGAGGTGGTGGAAACTAGAGGATGACCTGTGGTGCTTTCAGCATCAGGTCAGTGTCTTCGCGTTGCAACTCTTGTTCCAACTCTATGTCTGTCACTTCAATCAATCGCTAAATCTGTTGAGCAAGCTCCTAATCTTGCATTTGTTCATCTGTTCACTTGATGTGAGGGATTACACAGTTTTTCTTGACAGGGGTGACTGGTTGACTGTGGGAACTGTGCACTCCGCAGTCCCAGCAGTCAAGTTGGAAGCCTAATGACTGGAATTGTGCAATGTGCAGTTCAGCCTGGGAGAGACTATGCATTGCGCAGTCTTAGTGGCCAAGTTGGGAGACTAGCTCTTGGAATTGTGCAGTTGGAGCCAGCGCAGGCTATTATCTGCACAATTCTAGAAGCCAAGCCAGAGGCTTGAGTCTCTAGATTGCGCAGAGCAAGCTATGCAAAGTGAGATTCAGGCAAGGGAACCCATATCTGCCCAAGGGGAGTGTGAAAAACAAGCAGATCTGAAAGATAGTGTGAAGATGAGTGCAGATCTAGCTAAGTTTTGATGCATGCATGTGAAACAAGTGCAACAACGCTGAAGAAAAGTGTAACTAGGTTCAGTGTCTACAAATGTAATTTTGATCTCTGTACTTTTCAAGAAAAAGAAATATTATTTTTGTAAATTAAATGAATGAATTTCTTTCTCATTTCATAGGTCTATAAACTTCAAAGAGTCAAATTCATATATAAGGAGCTCTTCTTGAACCTTCATGTAATGTATATGGGTCAACCAAATGTCTGAGAACGGCCCTCCAAGACTAGCACAATCCTCTTGAAGACAAGGAAGAAAAACGATGAAAAAAAAACACAGTCACGTCCGCCAGCAAAATAAATTTAAATAAAAGTCATGTCGGCTTGAAAAGGAGACACATTAATTCACTTGGTAATGTCGACTTGATATGGAGACACAACACCTATAAATAGGTAGTTAGAGTCACCGCAGAAGTGCATAAGAGAATCTCACATACCTCTGAAGAAGCTCAGATGGGTACAGGGTCTACATGCATACTTTGTAGGAATACACTCTCATATGGATACAGTAAGGATACTATCTTGTCACATCTAAAACCTCGCAAGAAATCTCAGTCTCCTCCTTAGTACAGGTTTCAGTGCATTGCTAATGCAATCTACTCCTCGGTGGAAAGAGATGATACAAACCTCAGTGCTATGATAAATGCAGTCACAAGTGTCTACACCCTCGCAAGAAGGATCTATATCAAACTCTTTCTTGGTTAAAATATATCATAGACACAGTCACTACCTTGATGATCATTATCTCACAGTCTCAATGTATCGAAATGAAGAGGGTCTATGTGATCTCTGTAATGATGCAACAGCAATGAAGCTCATATCTATCATGAGTCTCTCAGTGGAAGCTAAGTAATATTCTCAATGATGTTGCAGTAGTAATGAAAGTCTTTGTGGTACAGTGATGATGATGATCTCAGCAGTATGAAGAAGAGGATCGGTGTCTTGGTCTTGGAGAGGCTCAGTTAGTTAAGGGTCATGGTCTTGGCATTCGTCAATTGGAATATCTATAAGAAGAATTTTGTGCAGGTTTTCCTCTCCAAGAGGAAGAGGTTTTGGCCCTGGCAGAAAGCCAACATCTTATGTTCTTGTCTCTTTGTTATGATAGTTATTTAATGAACTAAAGAAGACACACTAATGTTAAATAATAAGCTAATAAGCTAAACATTAATAGTTATCATTCTAAGAAGAATCTCATGAAATCAATTCCTTAGATTCTTCAATAAGAAATTGATTAAACCGAAGGAAAATGAAGCATGTAAGGAGAGTTTCTGCAATAGCGACCATTGGTGCAAAAATGGGATAACTCATGCGACACTTGGGAAAGGTAATCTATAACTTGAAACAACATTTCTACAAGTTAAAACGCTAGCAATCATGCAGAGAAACAAGTGAATCAACACTCACACAAGCCAAACAACAAAAAAAGACATAAAAAGCAGCAAAAGACGACAAAAGCAAAACTCACCCGGAAAAGCGGCGATGATCGCACAGAAGGCTCCTTGATCTCCTCGAGAATGTTAGAGCTCCAAGATTGAATGTGCAAATGAGCTCTAGAAGCATCGATTAAATAGATTTGTAAAAATTAGGGTTTATGATGCGCATGCCTAAAATCAAGGAAAAAGAGACACTTGGCAAAAGTTTCTAAAAATAACGCAAGTGCCTCCTTCGAGATAATAAAAATAGATCCCTATTTTTTAGGGATGATTTTTTTGCTTTTGGTTTTTTTATTTTTTCAGGGAAACTTACCATGCACATTGTCATGAAAGACAACGAAGTTCCAGAAATTGGGCAACTTTCCGGCTCAGTGCACTGTGCAATTTCTGCGCTTAGTGAGGGTTGCACAATTTATGGGCTCAGTACTGGGATTCCCCCTAATGACTACGCATTTCCTAAGCTCGAGGATCACTGGCAGTCAGCACTGTGCAATTCAAAATAGCAAGGCTAGTTGTCCTCAAGAATTACGCAGTTTTCTAGGGCAACCCTAGAATTGCTATGGGACCAAGTGAGGAGATCAACTTGTGAGTTAGAAAATAAACTAAGCGAACACAGGCCAAGCTGAAAAGATAAGTCTCATTTGAATCACGAATACCAGGATCAGTGAAAAATGAGCTACTGTGGTTAAGAAGGAAGGCTCCAAACTTGAAGCATAGGCAAAATTTTGGAGGGTGGTTATCGCTGCTACAACAACTCCATGGGTCTCATCAATAATTTCCTTCTCATATTCTGGCACAGAAGGACCTTCCAGTAGGTCCATGTCATCATCTCTCTTTTCAATAGGAGGAGGTGGAGGGAGATCCCTTTCTTTTCCAACGGCAGCATCTTCATCAAAATTTACATCCCAACTAAACTCAGTCGTCCTTTGGCCAAATATATATATTCTAAATTCTTTAGAATTTTCACAATATCCAACAAACATACATTTCTTTCTGGTGGCTTCCAACTATTCCTCTTTTCCTTTGGCACATGGAAATATACGAGGCAACCAAATATCCTGAGATGTCCAATATCAGGCTTCACAACTATGAATACTTCTTCAGGAGTCTTGTTGTCCAAAGCTTGATGAGGAACCTTGTTTTGAACATAAACTGTTGTATTTGTAGCTTCTCCCCAGAGGAACTTCGAAAACTTTTGATCATGTAACATAGCTCAAGTAGCTTCCATGATGGACCTCTTCTTTCTTTCAGCCACACCATTCTACTCAGGATAATAGCGTACAATAATTTCCTTCTTGATTCCAGCATGCTTGCAAAAGTCAACAAACTCATTTGACATATACTCTCCACCATTGTCAGACCTGAAGACCTCAATCTTATTCCCTATTTGATTTTCTATCAGCACATTGAAGTCCTTGAACATATCGAAATCCTCATCCTTATGCATCAAGTAGTTATCCATGTCTTCCTGGAGAAGTCATCAATAAAGATTATGCAGTAGAGATGGCCACCAATAGAATGCACTTGAATGGGTCCACATAGGTCAAAATGAATGAGTTGAATAATATCATCAGTATTTTCCATGTTGGAGGAGAATGGTGCCCTTGTCTTCTTTCCATTGGAAAATCCCGGACATACTCCATCATGACTAGCTTGAACATCAGGCATCCCAGAAACCAACTTCATCAATTTCAGTAGGGTTTCATAATGTATATGTCTCTATATTTAGTGCCATAGCTCACTTTGATGATTGGTGTCATGGACCATTGCTAGAAAAGGTCTTCCACTGACTCTAAGGAATCCTTCAACTCGAGATCCCAAGGTAAAAGAATCCCTCACACAGGATTTCATAGGCTATGTGAGGACTTATCCTCTTATGAAGGCTACTCTCATCCCTTTATCTACTAACGCAGATATAGATACCAAGTTCTTCTTTAGTCCTAGAACATACATAACATCATGAATAAGAATAAATTCACCAGAGTCCAAATGAAATTTGATGGAACCAAAACCCTTCATAGGATGAGTAGTATTATCTCCAAGGATGATTCTCAAATCTGTCTCCCTCTCAACCAGGTTTGACAAGAATTCTCGGTATCCAAAAAAATGCCTAGAAGCCCCACTATCTACCAACCAACTATCATACAAATCTGGATGGGAAGAACTAGAAAGAATATAATCAGATTGACTAGTAGTTGCATTTTTTCATACATGCATTTCCTTGACCTCTTTTGAGGACAATTTCCTTCTTCTTGATCATCCAGTGTATGTCTTCTACTTTTATCATCCCTTCTTCTTCTATCATCTTTTCTTCTTCAATCATCTCCTCTTCTTTGATCATTGAACCTATTATTGTTGAATCCCCAATTGTTATTATAGTTATATCTTGAATCATTTCTCTTTTTTGGGCATTCTTGAGCATAATGACCATGCTTGTGGCAGTTAAAGCATTCAATTCTACTTCCTATTCTCTTGGATTCCTTTGATTCCGGAGGGGCCTTCTTGAACTAGATGGTCTTCCTCTTCCTCTCCTCTTCTTGTCTTGAGAAATGAATGCAGAGGGCTCTCCTTCTTCATGGTTTGAAACCCTTCCTCTAGCAATCATCATGGTCTCCTCTTGAGTGCATTTACCAACGAGCTTATCAAATGTCAGAAGAACATTATTGTTGCTTAAAATAGTAATGAAGGTTTCCCAAATAGGAGGAATACCTTGAAGGGTCACCACAACCATATCTCTATTAGATATCTCTTCACCAGCAGATTGCAATTGATCCATTAGGTGATATAGTCTCATGATATAGGATTGCACAGATTCCCCCTTGTTCATATTCATCTCTTTGAGTTGATTTTTCAAAGAGAGGATGTGATTCAAGTTGTTGACCTCATACATCCCGACTAGATTCTCATAAATATCCTTAAATTCCTTCAAGCTACCAACATAAACAAGTAAAAGATCTTGAAAACCATCAATGTTAATTTGCTTGGCTTTGAGCTCACATTTCTTGTACTTGGATTTGGAAACATCAGTAGCATTTTCCAAAGGCTCAAGTACTTTTCCTTCTACCCATTCCAAGGCATCATTTTCATCCAATATCGCTTCCAACCTAATCTTCCAAGTAGCAAAGTTTGATGAGTCACCTAGCTTATCAGAATCCTTGAAGTAAGAAGAAGACATCTTGACCAAATCAAATGGGTTCCTTTAGCTTCTTTCAAGAATGATTATTCTTGTCTCTTATCTCCTTGGGCTTGTCTTCACCTTGGCTCTGAAACCATGTTAGTTTCCACTATTTTATGTTGTTACAATCACTTTAGCCCAGTTCTTATCTTTAATTAGCAATCTTTCAAAACAATTTTATCTTCCAATAATCAATAGAAATTTTAAATAGAATAGTAAATGCCTTAGACAACAGAAGACAATCAAGAAAAATAAGAAACACAAGGATTTGGTCAAAGACCAGGGAAAAACCCACAACGAGGAAAACCCTTTCAAATTCTTCTTCTTATTAGATTGTCATAAAATGTTTAACAAAGAGAGTACAATGATCCAATTCACCAATCAAGATTCAAGGTCAAACCTTTGACTATCCAGTAAAGCCAACCAACCAATATCCAATAGATGAGCCCAGTAATCAAAGTCAAAGTCTCCAAAATTGATCAAAGTGTACGGTCAATAGTCTATAATATTTTAGGTCATAGCAGCAGGGACCTAGTGTCAATCAGTGTGGTTGTAGCCCTCTAGCCGTAGGAAGCACCCTATCAACCCAACAGTTGTAGCCGAATTTTCTCGAACCAACCCTGCATCTCTAGCTTGATTTCTTTTCTTCACACGAACGAGCTTGGACCGTGCAATTTTTGGACCTGTACAAACCAATTTCAGACTTGTACGAACCAAGCCAAAGAAGAGAGAGAAAATAAGATGCTTGATGTGATGTCCAAATGAGGTTAACTTTTCTTGTAATTATATGCTTCCAAGAGTGCCCAATTTTTCTTTAAAGTCGACCTATACTTTTGTGTAAATGTGGGTTTTCACCTTAAAAATACATTTTTCCTTAACCAAATTAAATTCTTCCAAGGGCTAGGAGAGGTATTTCTAAATGAGGAAGGTTGTCCAAAGGAGGGAATTTGTCCCTAAGCTGCCAAATTAACATGTTCCTGGACTCGCATTATAGTAACTTATGACATGCATTACAGGATCGCATTACAAATATATTCAAGGCTCAACAAATTCGTATTTTTCTTATGGCGTAGTTCATATGGCTAATTACATAGCTTTTTATGGATCTCACTTTGTTCTGACAGATCATATTGAAATAATTTGTATAGTGGCATGGAATCTATATTTTTGTGCATCGTATCATTCTAACAATGGTTCGTGGCACAACAATGGCATTGTATCACACTTCATTAGATCTTGCACTCTGATTTTATATATAAAGTTTTGTGGCTCGCAACACTCTGAGACCTGTAACATTTTGAGACCTGCGACATCATTACCTATACTCTATAGTGGCATCGTGGCATCAAATCATTCGATGATTCGCAGTTTTGAGGCACGGCATTTACAATATCAACTCTTCATTTCTATGGTTCAAATTTATTATCTCTATGTATCTATGGGATCATGCTGGACAGTGGCAGCACTCTTTCTATATTCAGTAGCATCGAATATTACTATGGTATAGTTGCAATCTTATGGTATCCAAATAATGGAATCGTTATATGGTCTCACTCTATGGCATCGTTATATGACATCGCTTTATTCTCTTAGGAATCTATATAAAAGCAATAGCCTTTGATGTGAGAGTAACTTTGACATGGCAATATGATAGTGAATGAATTGGAATTAACATTAATTTATGTATAGATGCTCTATAGAACTCCTACATAAATAACATTGTGATGGCATGAGGACTATAATATATGGCAGTTGTATTAAAGTGACAATCTATAGTACTCTTGACATTAATCCTCATATCAATGTTATGGAAATAATCGGATGACTTTCATGTGACAATATTGTAGCAGACAGTAATGGTCGATGGACATAAGGGTTGGTTATCTCTAAAGCGGATGAGAAATCTAGATGGCCTAGTTCATATCCTAGCTTGAAGGACGAAGTGTTCAATCTCTATGGATGGTACTTAACTCAGTCACATTATTTAGATCTCCTCCCTATACATAATAAGAAGAAAGGGTGACATTAATGAAGTTGACCTGAAGTTTTGAAAGACGTGATGTTGTCTCTTTTGATTAAAGTTGATCAAGACCAGATCTTTGCAAAGAAGGACACGTATAATTCAAATTAGGTACATATAATTTATGTGCATTCCATGACTAGTGTCAATTTCTTCTGATGTTAAGTTCTTTAGGTCATGGTGATGATCATGAAAAGGGGTCTGCATATAGAATAGAGACAGTGATATGTAAGAGATTGATGTTATGTTGAAGACTAAGTCTTGGATGAAAGGCATTATGGTTTTTCGGTATACTAGTTTACAATGCTCGATGACTATGAAGGATCTAGGGTTTGCATAGAATTTGCAACTCTTATCATGACAAATCTAGAAGACCTTAAAAATCTAGGTTTTTGCAACTAACTTTCTTGTGTGGTTGTAGAACTATACAAGTTTGTAAGTAACAGGTCTTGGCATCGAGGGTTTGTAAACCATAGCAAAATATGGAATGAAATAAGAAACCCTAATTGATTGTTTCCGTTGTGAAGGAAAAGGAACCTGGTTCTTAGAATGACAGATATTATATCATGTTGATGTGAAGACAAGATTTGATGAAATAGGTTCTAAGATTAAGAGGGAGTCAACCTTCCTCCAAAGATAATTATTCTTGATTATTATTAATGTTACTGTCTTTATATTTTGTGTCCTTGTTCTTTCATAAGTATTCTAACCAAGGTTACGGTTAAGGCAAGTTTTATCTAAATCTTGACTAAGCAGGTGAAATATTTGAAGGAATGTGGCATAGCATAAGGACTATGAAGGAAGGAGCAATTTGATGTATGCATCAAAGAATATTTTTAGATGGCAATGAAGAGAGGAATCTATAAATACCTTGATATATACGATATTGAAGCTTGTTGATTGGTTTGTTCACATTGATTGATGATTGAAAGTTGAAGTGCATAAACCAGAACTTTGTTACAATATGAAGATAGACCATGTAAATGAATTTTGACCTCAAAGGGAGAAAAGAGGAGAAGAATTCCACACCTTGACTAGAGGCTATTGTGATTTGGAAACTTTGATAATGATGAAATAAGATTTGGATCCCCGAAAAGACATATTGCAGAAGTATGTGCAGAGGCTAGAAAGATAGCAATTGAGATAATTTGTAATGCACCTACAACTGCATGGTTTAATCATGGAACACATGGATTGTTTGGATTGGCATGAGGGAAGAATTAATATTGGAAAGTTGATATGACTTCTTAAAGAATATGAAGCAAAACTTTGTTATGAAGAATACATATGCTAGAAGTTGTGAGGAACTTTAGCTCCTTGAAGATGATAGATGAACCATTTGATGAAAAAGTTATATGATGATTAACAAAGATCCATAAAGGTCGAAGCTTGATATGATGTGATGTTGTTTTGAGCCGAGAAACCCTTTCATGAATGTGGAAGAATTTAGAAGGTTGAAACTTAGGTATGATGTAATGCAAGGAAGGAACCTTACAGCTACAACTATATCTTCACGGAAGAACAAGAAGCTAATGTATTAATGAATTATGAGACCAACTAAATATTGTGGTTATGTCTCCCTAATTGAGAGGGAGTAAGGATCTCCTCCCTGGTTGAGAGGGAGTGATGGTGGACATCATATTCTCCTAGTATGAGGCTTGTGATGTTAGGGTTTGACCAAGATAATGAAAACCCTGTAATGTAAGGATCTTTTAGAGTTTTGAGCTTGTGATGTGAGGATTTGAATGTCCTCTAGGTTTTGGCCAACCTCGTGTAGTTGGAACATGAATGTTCCTGAAGGAGGTTTGACCTTGGTGATGGAAAACCTGTACCTCTTTCTATACCATGAGGTTGATGCTTTGGCTAGATCATGGTGAGTAGTTTTCGTACCTTAAGCTAGGTAGCTTGTATAATGGTACATAGAATTGTTGTACCTTAGGTTGGGTAGTGATCCAGGTGGATGTTGGTGGCCAACCACCTATCCCATTTGGACCCCCATAACTATCTCTTTCAGTTTTTCAGTTTCCTAAATTATAGCACAGTTTACTATTTTTAGCAGTTTTTCGGGTCCTAAACTTCTGGAGCCGTTTTGAGGCCCTAAACGACGTTTTTTGGGAAATCTACCGCCAGCAATTTTTCTGACAAAAAATCGTCTTTTCCGCCATAGTCCTCATAAGATCTTTCCAATGGGCTATCATGCGCATCAAACGGAGATAATATGACCAATTCGCAACCCCGGGAAGTTGGTTGTCCAACTCACCCCAAACGAGGCCCACAATTTGGCGTTTCATCTCCTAGGGTTAGGTTTTGGAATGATAAGGGTTTTCCATTGTTTCTCAACAATAAATAGGCCTTCGAGCCTCATTGTAACATAGTTCAGAGGCATGTAGCCGCCATATCTCTTCTCAGAGATAAGCTACCATCACCCTAGCTGGTTTATTTCCATTTCTATTTGTAAGCATATTTCAGTATTTTACGGTAATGAAATGAAGTATTATTTCCACTGCATATCTGTCTTTATGGTTATCTCTGTATTTTATTGCGTTCTTGTTTAAATCCGGATCAGGTAGCCTTAATGATGGTATAGAGAGTTGGTACCTTGGTAGTAGTCTAGATGGTACCTAGATCCCTGAAAGTTGTAGGGTTGGTACATTGGCAGTAGCCTAGATGGTACCTAGATCCCTGAAAGATGTTGGATTGATACATTGGTAGTAGCCTAGATGGTATCTAGATTCCAGGAATAGTATGTCTTGGTTTGATGCCTTGGCCATAACCTAGATGGTACCTAGTTCCATAGATCAACATGCCTTTTGTATTGGTGGTGTGGCAATAGTCTAGATAGCACCTAGAGCCCTAGAGAAGCATGTTTGTTAGGTTGGAACCTGTTTTGCTATGAAACAATCCCCCATTTAGTTATATATAAATCTCTTAGGAAATTATTATATAAATAAATTCGGACCCTTTAAAATTTAAAAAAACATAGGAAAATAGCATAGTTCAGGGTTTTAAAAGGAAAAATTTGAATTTTCGAATAAACAAATCCAAATTCATTAGGCCCAAACAACTTGAATAAGCCTACCTTAAACAAACCATGACCATATCGCATTTCACAAAGCCTCAAAGAATAGTGCCTTGCTTTTACCCTTTCGAAACTTGCGATGTGATAAAGAATAGCCCCCGAGAACTAAACATGTCTCAATCTCTAAAGGTTAAGTATTCATGAAATCTACTTCATGTCGGAACTTGTCTGCATCTCTTATAAAAAACATAATATATGAAAAGTCTGAGGAACATTTTGATTGTGAAATGCGATAAACTAATTGGGCCCGATAAAACAATGAACGTAGTCTATAAAAATCTCGCGTCCAGTTAAATCGCAAACTAGCAAAAGGGCTTGCTGCTCCTTTCATCCCCGATCCTCCGATTGCAATAAATCTATTTCTTAAAAGGCGCACTTTAATAAAATCATAAGACTGAATAAATAAAAGGAAAAGTCGCACTTGCTAATAATCAGTCGAACCCGCTACAATGCGACATCATTTCTCGCAATATCACAATCGCACAAAGCCTTTGACCATATCCATTCTCCTCTACTCCCAAAACTTTCGATTCTGATATTACGATCATCGCATCACATATCTCCCATACCCAATGAACCGATATATCGGTATCGCTATCACATATCGGCAAAGCACATATAAATAGGTTTTATATATCCTTTGAAATGTTTTTGTGATGCAATATATTAATGGGATAATAAATAACCATGCAAAGCCATGATTTCAGTTATTTAAGAATTCTAACAGTGTTTATGATTTAAAAGACCAAGGTGATCTGATGGCCCGTATAGATTGATTCGCATTTAAACTATGCTTCTCGTCATTTCAAGCCTTGTATGTTCAAATGATTTTGCATTTCACACCTATTTCTCTTCATTCCTCTGTGTTTCCAATTTGCAGGTTTAACCTGAGAAAGAGTTGTGTAACAGAATGACTAAGTCGAAGAAGGGAAATAAAACCATGGAGACTTCACAATCTTCTGCTCCTCATGTAACAGAAATGCCCCCACTTTTCTCAGATACTACATGCACAATCGACAACAGAACTTCCTCATGGGAATCCATGTACCAATTGCTAGAAAGAAAAGGTCCTAATATAATTCAAAGAGTGGAAACATCATATGCTACTTCCTCTCCTGGAGCCTCTCACTATGAAGCTGCAAGCTTCTTTCTTCATAGAATTGTTGCTAGACCCAAGCTTATGCCTTGTATTGATATGGTAAAATGGATAATTGAGAATATTAACATTGTCGATCGGACATTCCAGACTTCAAGGAAAATGGTTATTGGATCTTTTACAGATGAAGACTTGAAGAAAATGTATCATATACCTGACCCACAGAAGGTGTATGAAAATCCTTCCTCGATCAATTTGCAAGCGAGAATGATGTGCCATCATACCCAATCAAACAATGGAGATCTTACCCGAACAAGCACAAGCATGAGAAATTGGGTATGTATTGTATATCTTCTCTTGACAGTCCCTATTCTTATATCGCAGCCATGATGTGTAGGTTGTTTGGGCACGCGAATATAGCCAAGTTCTCAGTTGAATGGGTTCCCCTAATTGATGCAGCAGTTAATTATTTTATAATGGATTGGGGCACTATCTTGTCCAATAATATTGTCTTCCAAATATAAGAGTTTAGACAACACCGGTATGCCTCTACCAGAGTAGTTCTACCATTTTTAATGAGTGCATACACTATGGATGTGGTCTATTTCACTACCAGTTTCCCAACCGTGGGGTGGAAATGGACCCCACAAGATCCCACTCCCATCCATATATACCATGAAATCTTGTGGGAATCTAATTTCCACACCCATTTCTATAAAAAATTCCAAGGAGTTATGCTACTCAACCACCAAGCCGTTTTTTACAAAAGGGCCCCGAGATTGTCTGAAGAGGCCAAAATTGATTTCATACCAATAGGTAGGTGGTTTGGAGAATATATTTTTACTTATGTCTGAGTGTATGGAAGCCTAGCACCTCCCCATGTTCTCCCATTGTATGTCCCAGATAAACTACTTGTTAGGGAGATTGTCTATCAAACTGTAGGGGATGGGCTAACAAAGACCCTAAAGGAATCCAAGAAGTCTCTCTGGCCTTCATTCCCCCTCCAATGCGGTGTTTATACATTACATGATTTAAAGCATGTTGCGCTTGAAATCGATCATATTACATGCTTAAAACTTGTCACCATTCTTGATAGACAATTCAACCCTAATAAAGTTGCACAAATTTCATTGCCCAAGTGAAGATTAGACATTTCAGTCATGAATATGACGATTATGACGACCTATTTGAGTCTACTGAACTATTTTCACAAGTACAACATTTGGCCACATTAAAACTGGATCCACAAAGGCTAGCCCAATTCCAACAATACAAAAGAAAAAGACTGCACAATGTCCCTTTGGATCTGTTGAGGATCCCTCGACCGATTATCCAAGAGGAGCAGGGCTCAGAATAAGAGTTAGAAAAGGGCTCGGAACAAGGTTCCAAGCATAATTCAAAGAATAAATTGGAATAAGCGTCGAAACAGAATTAAGGGCACAAATCAGAATAAGGCTCAGAACAAGGTTCAAAGCGTAAGTCAGAAAAAGGCTCAGAACAAGGTTCAAAGCGTAAGTCAGAAAAAGGCTCAGAACAAGGTTCATAGCATCATTTAGAACAGAACTCAGGGCACAACTCAGAGCAAGGTTCATAGCATCATTTAGAACAGGGCTCAGAGCACAATTCAGAGAAGATTTCAGAAAAGGATTCTGAAAAGAAATCAGAAAAAGTTTCCAAGGAGATTGAAGTGGAAGATATATCCACAGAAGTACATACACATGAGTCTCCCTTCAAGAATCGGCTAGATGAAGCATGGAAATAATTTGATCAACAGCTTAGAGGACAGCAAAAGGCAGAAGATGTTGAAATGGAGAAAACATTCATCACACCCCAGAACACTGGACAGAGCTTGTTCATTAATAGAGCTACTGATAAAGTTGTTGCTACAGAAGAAATTGAGATCATATCGGCCTTCCCTTCATCTGAAATCGTCCTTAGAGTGGAATAAATCTCTCCTCTTTATGCCTTTTACAGTCCCAAACATTGGGTTGTGGCAAAAAAGACAGAGAAAAAGAAGAACATAACCATCGTCAGTAGTCATTCATGGCGATGAACCTATGGATATAGTATGGAAGGATACTCCTATAGATCCTTCGGATAATTTGACAAAATTGTCAAAATTGAAGGTGCTTATGCATCTGCTACGATTGACAAGGCAGTCGAGGTTAGGCAACTGGTTAGAGAGAAAGAAAAGAGAATTTGGCAGTTAGAGCAGCAGTTGGCAAAAGAAAGACAGAGTATTGATCATCAAATGAAAACAGAAATGTCCCAATTATAGCAGAGATTTGATCAATTAAAGCTCAAATATCAGGAAGAGGCAAGTGCTAAGGATATCCAAATACAACAACTAGTTTTCACTTGATCAATTGAAGGATAACCCTAAAATGGAGGATTTTATTAAAGAAGCATTAGAGCTCAACACTTTGTTATCAAGGAAACAAACAACATTATGTCAAAAATTGTCTATCATCAATCCAATATGTATTACAAGTGATTCACTGATGAATCAATCATCCGATATGAGGGTGACTTTCAATGATATTGATGATAAGATCTTGGGATACATAACATGGCAGGATACTCCAGAGGGCAGAGTAGTAGATGTTCCAAGAATAGAGGAATCACACAAGGATATCCTCTTTACTGGTTGGGACATTCAATTGAAGCAGGCAGAAATAGAAGTTGCCAGAACAACCGATGCTGCAAATAATAGCATTGAAACTATCAATGATAATCAGCACAATGATAACTTGATACAAGAATTCCCACCTAGGAGTATTCCTAATGTCAAAGCCCTAGAAAGGCAATGGAAAGCAACTTCAAAAGCAAGGGAAGATGCAATCAAACATCTGACCAAACTCGATTGGGAGGTGTATTGGAAATATTTGGTGAAGCCACATAGTCAATGGTTGATGCTGCGCTACCTTGCTTACTCATCCACCCATATGATTCCTACTCTTTCAGATGCAGTGTATACAGGACAGCTACGCATGAGGACAGGTGAGCCTCCTAAAGTTAAGCCAATGATGGATATTTACGAGCTCAGACAACGAATGAAAGAATAAACACAATTTCATTCTTGAGCTCGTCATTTCAATAGTTTCTATTTCTGTATTTTTGTCACTCATTTTAAGGAGAGTTGTTTTAACCTCCCCTCAAAACTTTCATGTAATGTCTATTTTTACACTTTAATTTTATTATATAAGCTCTTTCATGTCTATGAAGAAAGGGTCCCCAATTTTATAAGGAAAAGCTTTGAAGTCTTTCAATTTTGTACTTTTGGAGTTTGCCTTAATAGAATGATTCGATCATAGTCCTGAAGTTTTATGAAGAAGTCTTTGGAAGCTTGCAATTTTGTACCTTTGAAACCATCTTAATGAAAAACACTGGACTGGAGTTATTTATTTCATGAGCAGAGTCATATGCATCTGGTACTTTTATCAATGTATATTTGTTTTTTTATGAATTGATAGCCATTCTTTTTGTATTGTTTGTTATATGTATCTCTATTAATGCAGTTTTGCATTTATTCACTTCTGAACATGCTTGAATTGTCATCTTTTAATACATATTTGAACAATTTTTTAGCGATATTTGATGTGATATGTGTTTCATCAATTATTTTGATTAACTATTTAATCAAAATAATCATTTTAAAATATTTTCATTTCTATAAGTGTTTGATCAATCTTCATTATCATACTCTAAGGATCATTATTCTAGATCACATAAATATAAGTAAAACCTCGGGTAAATAGATAGATTAATATGTGTATATTCCAATTAAGAACCACCCCATCTATCACTTAGTTTTTGGTCATCAACACTTTATCCATCCTATCACATTTTTATTGGGAAACCAGTCCCATTATATCCAGTCGGAGCCACTATTCCAAACGGATAAGGGACGGTATTCAAGTCCTCGACCGGGTGGTTATCCCCCATGTTGCAATGATTTTTGAGGCTTCAACAGAACCTTGGTAGTAAAGAAAGACCTCTTATCATTGTGACCCTGGTCAAAGAAAGTCTTGGAGGCAACTCAAATGAGCAAGCTCCTCCTAGTATCATGCTCGGATCTCTTTATAGTGAGCTTGTATGTTATCCGGCCTAGGATGTGGCCTTTAGAGTTTCACCTAGACTATGTATGGAGACTAGTTGTTTGATGGTGAATCATGATCATGTATTTACATATATTAATTATGTTGTAGTACCATTGGTTAGGGATGTTAACTTGGATAATGATATTATGAAGTGTGTAACCATATTCTTAAATAAATTTAGAAATTCATTATGAATACCTCCCTCTAAAAGAGGGAGTGTTGGAGAATGTAGATATGGTTGATCTTCATAAAATCACTATTGATATTGTAAAAGGAAAAACACTTTTTTGTTTTTGTTTCCAGCATGTTTTTCATGCTTGGATTGATCAAGATACACTTTTAGTAGTCATGTTATTCATGACAATCAAAGAAGAAAACTTATTTGTAATTATAAAGTCTCCACAGTGTTAAGTCAGCCAGCTAATGGATCAGGTCGACTTGCGTTTAGCTTCTTGGAGGAAGGACCAAATCTTGTGACAGATTATCATGTGTAATAAGAGATCTGACTATGTGAATAAAAAGTAATAGGAGCCCAAAGATTGTGTAACAGAGGTTTGAGTTAGTCATGTGATTGATATTAGGCTGAAGACTATGATCTGAGTTTTGATAGAAGGTTGAGACTGTAAGTCTTATGGTTAAAGGTTGAACTTATGGTTATACAATTGACCAGATCTGAACCTGTGGCAATACATGTGAACAGTCCAAACTTATGGTCATACTTTGGGCATTTGAATCTCTGATAACAAGCTAGAAGAAATCTGAATCTGTGAAGTGGTGAACACTATGAACCTATGGTCATACTCTAGGCATCTAAAATTATGGTAACAAACTAGAAGAAATATGAATCTATGAAGTTGTGAACAGTCTGAACCTATACTCTGGGCATTCAAACCTATGGTGATACTCTGAAAGGATTTGAATCTGTCAAGTAATCTAACTTTGTACTTTGAAATTATATGAATTATAAATAGATTATTGTGTGACAGAAATATAATTTTGGTATAGAGGTTTGTGGTGATTGATAGAACTAGTGCAAAGAATTTGTGGTGATTCATGTGGTAGAGGACTGACTTGGACGCCATGTGAAGTTGACCATAACTTGACTTTGATATCACTTGTTGGATTGATTCTCTAAGGAAAAGAAGTTCATAAATAGTACTTGTACGCATTTTCGTTGGTTTCTCAATAGCGTGAATATTCTGAAATTTTCAAAAGCTTTTGACTTATTTTTAAGAAAAACAAACCTAAGTCATCATTGTGTACTCATCAACAAGCAACATTAATTATTTTTCGCCATCTAGTCCTCGTGTTCTTGTTAACCCACATAAATCAGCATGTATAGGTTCAAGTGGTTTTGTCGTGGAATGTTCCTTAGTTTGGAACTCAACTCTTATTTTTTTTCCATGCTGACAATACTTGCACATAGTATTTGAAGGCTTTGTAATTTCAGGCATAACCCTCACGACTTCCTTCTTGTTGATCTTGAGAAGATTGTCAAAGTGTCTATGCCCCAATATCCTATGCGAAAGTCAACTTTCATCTTCCTTTCCCAAGTAGCATCTTTTCTTTCCAATCTCATTTAGGATGTATATGTTGGTTGGAGTTCTTATTGTTGTTGAAACCAATTTTCCTAACCCTTCTTTCCATATTTCACATTATTTTGAATTGACTAGAAGTATGTGTCCCCAATGAAACATTTAGCTAGCATTTAGCAGATTATACTTTATATACTCAACAAGTAAAACCTTTTTTACCACTACATCTTCGCTTCCAAGGCTAATTATGTCTTTCCCTATAATTTTGGTTGAGTTATCATTCTCGAAAATGAAAAATCCTTCTTTTGCTTTCTTCAATGTTACAAAATTGATTTTGTCTCCAGTCATATGCTTTGAGCATCCACTATCAATATATCATTGACTTCTTCTACTTTGGGCTTATATAGAAAGCTCGAATTCCTTGGCCTTGAAATCTTCCTGCTTCTTTTTCCAAGTTCTTGGTTGTTCCCTCATATGATGGACAAGAACCTACCTCATTTCCCTTGAAGGAACTATCAAATTGATTTTACAATTTTTGGATATGTGTCTAAAATTATTGCATTTGTACCATTCAGCTTCATAGCTAAGATCACCAAAATTGTTATAATTTATGTTGAAATCCTCATGAGGTTTTTTAACATGACTGCCTCCATAGTAGTTCTTGGAATTTTCATAGTTATTCTTGTACTTCTACCCCTTGCATAAGTTGTACAATTTATAGCCTTATGCCCAAAATTATTACAAGAATAACACACTCAAAGAAAAAAAATACCTGACTGTAGGTGGTCTTCTTGATGGTGTTGTCCTTCTGAATCCATGATCTTCTTCTTGTATCTTCTTCATTGTTGGTTGTTGTACATCCTCTTTTAGCGGCTTGTATTCTTCCTTCTTGATAAGACCCTTAAGCACAATAATGTAACTTCCTTGCTTTGCTTCATTTCATGTCATCATAGAGATTGAACATTTATCAATGTTATTGTGTTTATATCCTAGTCCAAACATGTCATTGAATGGTTATTGATTGTTGGAGATTGCTTCTATTATTTTGGTACTATTGTTAAAGCTCTGTTGGATATCCTTCTTTTGTAGTCCCTTCTTCAAGGAGACTATCTCAGCGTCTAGATTCCTAGTTATTCTCTCCTTCTCTTCCAACTATCTCTTGAGTGCTTCTTCAATCACTCTGCGTTCTTCTAATTGTACTTTCATATTTATGATATTCTGCAAGGTCTCTACAAAGTTCCTGCTATGACTTTGTAAACATGATTTTAATTTCTTTACCTCTTCTTGGAGTATGAGATTTTTCTTCCTTGTTCTTCTACGATCACTTAAGGCACTAATCAATTTTGCCTCAACATCCACTTCTTCTTTTTCATGATTGCTTCCATATTTTTCAAGGGTTTCCTTTCAAATATATAATTCCATGAAGAGCACTCTATTGGAATCATTGTCACTATCATCATCTTCATCAAATGAGATATCATCTTCTCTTGAATATAGATTTCTTCTTGAAGAATTTTCCCTTGTTCTTTCCTTCGTTTCTTTTCTGATATTTATTTTCTTTCTTATAACTTTCTTCTTCATCACTATCTAACCCCTTTGAAAAAGGACATTTAGAATCATAATGACCAATTCTACCACATTCAAAATATTTCAAAGGAAGCTTACATTTGTATTTTCCCATTCTTCTTTTCAACTTTCTCACAAATTTGGCTTCTTCTTTATCATTTGAATCATCACTAAAGTCAGAGGTTGCTTTTTTACTTTTGCTTGTTCTTCCTTATCTTCTTTGAGACCTTGAATGGTGCTTTCCTTTTGGATGGAATTTCTTGTTCTATCCTTATTTCATTTGTTGTAAGAATTCCATCTAGCTCATCCATACTCATCGTAGCTAGATCCTGTCTTTCTTCTAAAGTTGATATTTTAGAACCAAATCTCATTGGGAGAGATCTTAGTATTTTTTTAATGAATACTATATATGTGATCTTATCTCTCAATCGTCTCATAGTATTCACGATCTCATCAACCCGTAGAAAGTAAGTTGCAATGTCTTCACCTTTCTTCATTTCCAGGTGTTCAAACTATCCTTTAAGAGTTTGAAGCTTGGCCCCTCCGACATTTTCATATGCTTCATACACATTCTTGAGCTTGTCCTAATATTTCCTTGTTGATTCATAATTCATAACCTTGACAAATTATAATCTTGTTAGCCCTCCTAGAATGGCATGCATAGCCTTTGAATTACTTTCATAGAGTCTTCTTCCAAATGGACTTGTTGGAGTAGAGTTTGGCACCTTGTATTCATTTAGAACATCTTTACAAGCATCAATTCCTTGTGCTTGTAAGAACAATCACATCCTTATGCTCCAAAAGGAATAATTTTGTCCATCAAACAATGACAGACCATGTTTGGTGTATTTTGTTTGCTTGTCCATGGGCCTTATTTAGATCTACCTTCCAGTCATCAAACTGATTCTAAAGGAACCTACTCTTGTACCAATTGTTGGAATATTCAACAATACTGAGAGGGGGGTGAATCAATATTAACCATTTGCACATAAATATATAGAGCATAGAGGTTTTTATGTCAAAAACCATGTAGTGTTTTTCTTTATATATATATATATAAGTATAATATATATAGTATATATAATATATATCAACACCAACTGAAAGGAAGCACCAACTTCCTGATTTATCAACACCAACTCCCTAGTTTATTAGCACCAACTCCCTGATTTATCAGCACCAAAACTTGTACAAGAGTTAATATTAGTCAAAGAAAGTGTGTCATCCTAGAAACTACTCGTTTATCCTTCACACAAGCACTTTATTTCTCAAACACGACCTTCTTAGCAACATAAATTCCCTCAACAAATGATCCTTGAACACGGCCTCCTTATCAGCAAAACTTCCCTCAACAAATGATCCTTGAACTCGGCCTCCTTATCAGAAGAACTCAACCTCAACAAGACCCAAACTAGAACTGAAACAAGGACTTTAATGCACCTAAAGGCAACCCTCAAGCAATTAGAACTCGGCTTCTAATACTCCCCCTTCTCCACAAGGCTCAACCTCCTCAACGGAGAATAGTGTTAGATCTTCAAAAACAAACCTAAAAATTTCCTTCAAACATACTAGGATTTCGCCCTCAAAACAAGCCTAAGTTCACCTTCTTTGTACCCAAAGTTTGGTCCTGAAATTCAACATCAACAAGGATAATTCATTGATCACAGGCCAGTCATAAAAATCAACCTTCCACATTGATATTGAGCCCTCTCCATAAATTTGAAATTTGGCCTTTAAAGGGGGCATAATTCGGCCCTCAACAATAGGTTTGTAATCATCCTTCTAACAATGACCAAAAACCTTCAAAAAGTGTGCCAAACTTCCTTCCAAAATAAGCCAAAAAGCTTTCCAAAGTAAGCCAAAAACCCTTCAAAAAAGTGCCAAAAATGCTTCCCCAAAAATCAACTCCTCTTCACTTCTAATTCATGAGGTATGGAACTCAAAACTTCTTATTTTATTCACTTGTTTGAATAGATCCAAATTTGCTTGAGTGAGTGACATGAAATTCTCCTTTTCGCATCTATTTATAGTGTATTCAAGGTTTAGATTGGGTCGACTTGTCCACCAGCTGGATTGGCTTGTGCAATAAGAAAAATGTGTAGTGAATATTCAAAAAATAATGTATCCTCAACAATGACGAGTTAGAGGGAGTGCCATATACCATTGGAAATGTCTCAGAATAATCCTTCCAAACATATATGTTATGCTTCCATTTGATCTAGGTAGATGGAGTAAAAATGCATTAAAAGATAGGGTATCCAAATGGGGCATCAAAAGTTCAAAATATGTTATTTCAATATGTAACTTTCTCTTTCATTTGAACATCCTTTGACTTCAATGACAACTTCTTTCAACAATATGCCCCTTTTTCATTTATGGCAACCATCTTCAATGACTTCATAAATTAAAAAGATAGTGGACTCTTTTAGATTTTGTACACTGAGAGTTAATTGGTCCAGCTGAGAACTTCCCCAAACGCCCAAATTATGAATGGTAACTTCTACACACTTAAATCTGCTTGTTAGATTGATAGATATTTTAAAAATGATCATAAAATTATCAAGAAATAGAGATACTTGTTACTTCTATCGAATTTAAATTATATTTTAAAAAATTCATAAATATGTGCAAGACACCTATATACAAATCAATCCTCAAAGGATATTAACTAGCAAATGCAAATAAAAGCAGCAAAGTATTAAGAACAATATTACCACATAAATCTGAAATAGGAATACCACAATCTGAAGCCCCAAAGTCTTTGTGTTTTATTAACAAGAAAAAAGTTACAAAGCTTTCTTAGAGCAAGTACACGATTCAGAAATCAGATGCAAATAATGGAGGGAGACCTTCTCCTATTGTGTCATATTTGTAAAGATGTTTGCAACTTGATCATCAGTTGAACAATATTGCACTTCAAGAGCATGGTCATGAATGAGATTTATGAAGAAGTGCATGTGTAGTTCAATGTGTTTAATACGCTAATGTTGGACTGGATCTTTGCATAGTTGAATGGCACTTCGATTATCACACCAAAGTGTAGTCGGATGTTGTTGCTGAAAGCCAAACTCTGATAGGATCTGACAAAGCCATAGGGCTTC
Organism: Pinus taeda; assembly: GCA_000404065.3. NCBI lineage: Eukaryota > Viridiplantae > Streptophyta > Pinopsida > Pinales > Pinaceae > Pinus > Pinus taeda. Next base: position 207,826 of record APFE031296224.1, on the reverse strand, counting down.
CTTACTAGCTTCTACGACGCCATGATACTTTGCTTCAGCTGAAGAAAGAGAAATGGCACTTTGTTTCTTGCAAGCCCATGTAATAGGTCTAGAACCAAGAGTGAACACATAACTTGCAATAGACTTTAGATCATCAAGGTCACCAGCCCAATTGGAATCAGTGAAACCAACCAATAGAGGAGATGCTTTTGCAATGTAATGAATCCAAAAATGAATTGTACCTCGAACATAGTGAAGTATTATTTTAGCTGCTTCCCAATGACTTTCATGTGGGTTTTGCATACACTGAGCAATAAGGCCAACAACAAATGAAAGGTCAGGATGGGTATGGGTCAGATACAAAAGTTTTACTACAAGCTGACGGTATAAAGTAGCATCAACTTCAGGGGAAGTACAAGTGACTTAAAGTTTGGCTCCAGACTGAAAGGGAGAAGGGGTTGGCTTACACTCTTCCATGTGAAAGTGGCATAGAAGATCATAAGCATACTTGGACTGGGAAAAGGAAATACCTTCCTTGGATTGCAAGACTTGAAGACTAAGAAAATAATGTAAGTGTCCTAAGTCTGTCATTTCAAACTGCTTTTTAACGCTAGACTTCACATGGTTTATAAGGTTGGATCACTACCAGTAAGGATTAGATCGTCAACATAAAGAACAAGAATGATAAGAGACTTACCCACTTTCTTGGTGTAGACAATATTGTCAAAATGACACCTAGAAAATCCAGTATAAAAGAAAGCTATCCATTTTGGCATACCAAGCCCGAGCGGCTTGCTTGAGACCATAAAGGGATTTCTTAAGCCGACATATAAGGTTGGAGTCTGTTTGTATAAAGCCAGGAGGTTGTTCCATATAGATTTCTTCATGCAAGTCCCCATGCAAAAAGACAGATTTAACATCCATCTGATGGACTTCCCATTTGAAAAAGGCAGCAAGGGAAAGAACAAGGCGGATAGAGTTCATTTTGGCAATAGGGGAGAAGGTTTCAGTATAGTCAATGCCTTCAACTTGTGAAAAACCCTTAGCAACAAGATGAGCTTTATGTTTATCACTTTTCCATCTGTTCCAAACTTGGTTTTGTAAACCATTTGATTAACAGTTTTTGTCCCTTTGGAAGAGGAACAAGATCCCATGTATCATTTGCCAATAATGAACGATATTCTTCATTCATAGTTGCGTCCCAGTCTGGATGGCCTGAAACTTCTGCAAAGGTGTCAGGGTCATAATTCGTTGAAGCTTGAGCCAGTAAAGAAGAGGCTCTATCAAACTGAGAACATGTATATTGTTGATCTATAGGATCACCTGCATGAGCACCTACAGCATCCCGAGTAGCACGGACCCATTTTGGAAGTTGAGCTGAAGGAGGATCCTCAGAGGGTGGAGGAGGATTGTCATCCTCGTTGTCATCATCTAAAGAAGAAATATTTTCAGAAGTAGAAGGGATAGAGAGAGTTGGTACATTCACCGAACTAGACTGGTAGGCCGATATATTTTCAGCAAACTTTACATCTCTTCTAATGATAACATTTTTGGATTTAGGTGGAAGAAGTCTATATCCTTTGACATCTTCAGAATATCCAACAAAATAACATTTTCACTCTTCGGTTCTAAGGCTTTATGTTTCTCATCTGGAATATGGGCCCATTCTTCACTTCCAAAAACACGAAAGTGACTTACATTCGATGCTTCTTTTGGAGTGATATTCTTTAAAACCTTAGTAGGAGTGCGATTTACTATGTAATTTTCACAGTTAATTACTTTTGCCAAAAAATTAAGACTAAGTCCTTTAAATTGAAACATACAATTAGCCATTTCCTTTAAGGTGTGATTCTTCCTTTCAGCTACACCATTTTGTTGTGGAGCATATGGATCAATATGTTGCATTTGAATTCCATGCTTAGTGCAAAAGATGATGAATTTTTTGTTAACATATTCTCTGCCATTATCAGATCTTAGCTTAAGAATTTGATGTCCAGATTGTTTCTCAACAAAGGCCTTAAAGGCCAAGAACATGTTAAATACTTCACTCTTGAGTTTTAAAAAATATACCCAAGTGCATCTGGAGAAATCGTCAATGAAAGTTAAGAAATACTTGTAGCCAGAGAATGAAAAAAAAAGGAAGTGGACCACATAAATCAATATGCACAAGTTGTAAAGGGGTTGAGGCGTGCCAAGAGGCACGTTTTTCAAAACTATACCGATGATGTTTTCCAAGTATACATCCAGAACAAACACCATCTCTACTAGATAGCATAGGAAGACCTGTCACCATATTTTCTTTACATAGATTTTGAAGGGAGCAATAGTTTAGGTGACCAAATCGTTCATGCCAAAGTTTTCTCACTTGATCATTATGAGAAACAAATACCGAGGGAAGAGTTGATGACAAAATGTTGTTAAACTTATACAACATTGTAGAATCATCAGCAATTCCAATAGCTGAAATCATTCTGGGATCTCTTAGGTCCTTAATTACAACATCGTGAGGTGAAAATTCAACAGTTTTACCTTCACCTGAATTAGTTATTTAATATACAGATAGAAGTTTGTAGGATAAGGTCAGAACACATAATACATCATTAAATTGACCACTGTCTAAATAAATAGTTCTAGTCCCTATAACACTAAGAGATCTATCATCACCAACATATATATTTTTGGTGTTAAAATCATTTAAAGAAGAAAACATGCCTTTGTTTTTGGCCATGTGATAAGAAGCTCCAGAATCAATGAACCACTCATGAGAATGAGAAGAAGAAGATACATTTAGTGCATAACCAGACCGAGATGTTTGACAACCACATGCAGAAAGTTTTATTCCTGAAGATGAAGTTGCAGTTGAAGAGTGTTCCAAAGGGATGTTATGCTTTTTCATTGTTGCTTCCAAGGCTTCCATCTTCTTAAAGCATTTGGATTCTAAGTGGCCATCTCGATTACAAAAGTTGTAATGTCTATCAGTCTTCTTCCCTTTGTTTTTATTTTCCTTATCATTTTGTTGAATTGATTTTTCATTTTGTTGAGACTGAAAGTGCTTAAAACCCTTGTTTGGTTTAGGACCATTCTTTTTAAGGTATTGTTTTTTAGGATTCTTTGAATTTGGTTGTTGTTGGGTTGCTAAGGCTTTCTTATAAGAGTTTCCAGTATTAAGAAGACCAAGATGTAAGAGTTTTTCTTGTTCTCTTATTAAAGAATCACAAAAGGCATCAGAAGAGGGGAACTTGTAGGCTTTTCCTTGAGAAATAAAGGCTTCTCTAGTAGAATGAAATGTGGAAACAAACACAGAATAAGCTAGTCCTAACTTAGTAAGAATGGAATAGATAAGACTACCATTTTCTTTCTTAACTTTAACACCTTCCAAGAGAAGTCTAAGCGTCTTGAACTGAAACAAAAAATCATCAATGGACGAGAAATTATTGGGGTCCAACGTAAGCAACTCATTTTCGAGTTGATGGTCTCTAATTTCATTTTTAATTCCAAAAACTTTATTGAGTTGTTTCATTGCTTCATCAAAAGTATCAAATTTTGTAATATGGAATCTAAGGTCTGGAGAAATAGACATCCATATCAACTCACGTGCTTGATCTTGTTTATTTTCCCATTTGACTATCTTATCTTCATTTTTAGGTTTAGATTCTTGGCCTGAGGCTATTCTATAAAGACCTTTGCTTCTAAGTAAATCTTCCATGTAAGACACCCATTGGAAGTAGTTGGTGCTGTCAAAAATAACTTGGCATGGACTTTCCATTTTAACAGAAACTGAAGTTGTAAACGCTGAAACTAAGTGTTTCAATGGAAAGATCTCGAAAAATTACGTCGATTCAAAAAAAACAGCTTTCGGATGAAGAAGTTATGGTTTTTTGAATAAAAGTTGTTGAAGATGCCGACGAAGTACGTGAATGTGCGGAAATGATAATGTTATATTTAAAAAAAAAAATTCTCTCATCTTTTCAAACTTAATCTAATTAGCTCACTTTTAAAAAAAATATGTGACCCACATTTATAAATAAGTGAAAGTCACATTTACAATGGCACTTTATGAGCTACCCACTAAATTATAATTTAAATAAAAGATAAAGAGACTTTAGAATTATAAGTGACTCACTTTTTATAATGGGTGAGAACACTTTTACATAAAGTAACTTTAAAACATAAATTACATGTGCTTTTTGAAAAAGTAACTCAACAAAAAGAAATACTTGAACCCAACACCTCTATTCTCATAAAGTAACTTTGGACTAAGTGAGCTAATTTAAAAGGTTAATAATTTTTAGAAAAGAGGAAGGGGTTTTTTTTGTCACTGAAGCTTTGGAGTGCGTGCTTACTTGAGAAAGACCTTTCTGCCTATAAAACAAAAAACCACACAACCCAAAAACGGACATGCAAAAAAAACCCAAACCTTACAACTTCAAATTAGATTTCGTCAGAAACTAAATATTTTCTTCACACTAAGGTGCGGCGGAAAAGAGCATACGCATGAAAAAAATCCTTCATTTATGTTTCTGATTTGCCCAGATCACACAGAGTCATGGGCAAAGAACATACGCATAAATGAAAGGTATAAATCTGGTAATAAAAAACATAGATAAATAAACCGAAATAAACAAAGAGATAAATAACTAAAACTACAAATAAAGACTGTATACATCCAAATCTTAAAAATGACGTAGCTAGGGCTACCGGAAACCTTTTCACGTGAAACGAAAGGGGTTCCTCACTAGAGCAGATGCTCCTAACACAATAGAGCAGTCATCTCGGCTCGAAAGCAGCCAGAAACAGTAGATCTAAGAAATGAAAGTCGAATGCAGTTGTATCGGCTTCGGATTTGAATCACCAACGGATGCGGACCTCAAATAGCTCTGATACCATGTAGGAATTTACAAGATAATTTCCTTAAATAGAACACCAAAGGACACCACTCACAAACAGATCACAAATCGGTACACTAGTGTTCTTGACATGGTTAAAACTCTCAAAGAGGGAAACAATCCACGGCCTGAGCCAACGCGGCCACTTCAGGCAATTTATTAATGTAAAAGAAGGAAAATTTACATAAGCTTCTCTCATGAATGGTCACCTTACAAATGACCCTCCATGCTCTTTAAATAGAGATCATGGACCAATCGGGTGTTAAGCCTCTCTTCTTCTCTCTTCTCTCTTCTCTTGAAGAACAATGGTTAAGATATTTGTTACATGATTTTGGTAGTATGCTTCCAGGAGGAGAGCATTAGTAGGGTTCTCCTTATATTCACATTTCATCTTATGAAGCTTCACTTCTTCATCATATAAGTACGAGAAAACTTCATTAGAATGTTATTCCCTTACTACCTCCCTGCCTGACTTACTATATTCATCCATTCTTTCTTGCGTGACTTGGAGGCGCTTGGGATCCACCTCTTTGTCATCCCCAAAGGAGGTATTCCTTTTCATATTAATGAGGTTATCCAAAATATTCACGGCACAAGTTATGTAAGCAAGTTCAAAGAGACGACTGGGATCCTCTTCATAAGCACACCTTACTATGTCGAGTTGTACTTCTTGTGTCCTATAAAACTTGAGCATGAATTCCATATCCATGCTCTCCAACATATTTTGAAAATTTCGTGCATGTTTGACAATTATCTTTTGTAGCTCTTGAATCTCTTGGTTATTGATTTTTTTAAATAGAGGACCAAGAGAAATCTCCATCCTCTATGATTTTGCATATTAATATTATAATGGAGTCATCATGGTGAATTGAGGTGCCTTGATAGATGCTTGCTTCACCCTACAAGCATTAGCTTCAAATCCCAATGAAGAACTAGGGCTTCATTCTTCTAGTGGAGTCGCCAATAATGATAGTCAATATGTTGTGCAGGTAACAAAGCACACTTCTCATGTCCTCGGCGACGGCACCAAAAAATGCTACCACTCAAACCAGCAGGGGACCTAAAAGGGGTTCCTATGAGGGCAACGGTGGAGGCTTAGCCCATTGTCACTACAGCTAAGTCACCTTGCGCTTTACGAACTTTCACCGATGGGAGGAGTCCCGGTAGTGTAGGGATCACTTGTAAAATATATGTCAATGGATAGGTGGAAAGTGACCCTGGAAACCCTTTCCCAAGCATGTAGTGAAGAATGGAACTTGCTTTCTCCTTAAGTAAGGGACTTGGTCCTCCAGGCGTAAGGGGTGAGGATTCGAGGGTTGAGGGAGAAGTAATAGGATTATAGACAAGCTTTTCAATCCCTATAATCCTTAGGAAACTTGGATTCCCAAATGGTCCTTGACAAATAATATTTATTGAAAAGTGGGACCACAGGGGCCAAGTGGACCTAGTCCAAGCTCAGAGATGGGATGTAGCAACCAATGTTGTTCCTATCATGGACAAGGTGAAAAGAAAGGACCAACTTCAAAAGGTTGAATTGATCCTATTGACGTCTAGCCTTGGGGATGCTTAGGAAAAATTCAATCCTAGAGTTAGGGCTTGGGATTCCCTGATATTTCACTGTTAGAATTGCCTCAAATTTGGAGGAGAGGAAGGGGACCCCCTAACGCAGTAACATGTAGGAGATCGAACTTTTTCCTTGTGTCAGTTTCCATGAAAATGATGCTCTAGGTGACCTAATGGGGCTAGACCTAGGGAAAAAGGGTAAAAGGATAAAAAGAGGGTTAAAATGGTCACCCTTTTGAGGGATCAGTGTCTAATTAACTTGGGGATATGGAGTCAAGGATGATGATGAGTAATAACTTGGTTTCTTGATCAAGGAGGCCCAAAAAGTCAACTTGATCCAATGTTGAGAGAAAGAAAAGAAAAGTGACCTTCAAGAATTTATACTTCAAAGAAAATGATGCAAGTTTATCAAGACAAATAATCTCTAAGACATTTCATTCATATAAGATTGGCCCATACATTAAATTAGCTAAAACATGCTTAATTCCACATTTCAATTATGCAGCAACTACCTTTAATTTTAGCTGTATGCAACAACAAGAATAATGACATCAAAATTTACTTACAACATTATAGAATATATGCAACTAGCATTTCGTTTGCAAGACAAAGCTCCAGACAAGAAAATTAGCCCAAATCCATACGTCAAAATTCATCCATCTCCCAAAAAAAAACCTCCAAGGAAAAAATGTGAAGTTCTCTATGATTAAAGAGATCCCAAGTCAAGTGATTATTCAAGTGAATGTATCTAATATTAATATACAGCCTCCTAAGGAGTTCGAATTAGCTTATGGGCCTACATTGTTCCCTCATGATAAAATAATGTGCAAATAAAACTCTTATTGGTGACAAGCCGACCAAACTAGCTCACGAGTGTAAAAATAAGCCTCACAAGGGGCCAAATAATAATATGTACATGTCGTGGGGCCCTCCAAAGGCCTAATAATGTCCTAAAGTGCCATAACAATGAATAAATTCCTAGGAATATGATGGACGAGGGGGTGGTCCCTTGTTCTCCAAGTAGTAGACCTGTGTTGCTCCCAGTGGGTTTGAGAGCACATAAATGACCCCATGGGTCTCCATATGAATCGAGATGCTTGCAGATCCTCTGCAAGGGTCCGAGTGGTGGAATTAATGTTGCCATGACATTGTACAAGTCCTGGGACACATGCCAAGAGTGTGGGGATCCTTTGGGGGCCTATTAGGCATAAAGTACAAAGCATATCACCATCATCCCAAAAATGGATCGCTAGTAGACTCTGAGCATCGATGAAAATCCGTGGAGTATTGTTTGTTGTTGTGGAGGCCAATGGCTCTTTGTGCACACCCTATATGTGCCAATGTAGACCTATGGGGGTTAGGGTCCTGTATAGGGAGACCAAACCCAAATGGAAACCACCTATACTCCTGCATAAGATCCAATGCTTCCCCTAGGCTTCCAGTACAACCAGTCATTAAAATAATCGGATAAAAGAGTTTATAAATCATGGATAACAAAGTGGGCACTTCATAATGACATGCCCTTCATAGTGGACTTTGGCATGTGCTAGTGTCTCCAAGCTCCAAAGGCATTAACCAAGTACCTTATTAGGTGGTTTCAACCCTTTAATGGGATAGTATGTCCAAGGTACATCCCTCTAATGGGGGTGGCAAGTGATAAATAAATGGAATGGAATAGGGAATGAGAGGGGCAAACCTAGGCCACATATTGGGGCACAAAAGTAGTTGGATAAGGGGAAGCCCAGACCTGAGTATGTAATGTGTAGGAGGGAGCAATCGTGGTACACAAGGTGCTCCGACCTTGATTTTTCCACCCTTCTTTATATGTCTTTTACCTTTTATGAATTTTCTTTCATTAATTGCTCGAGGCTTAAAAGACAAGAGCATGATGTGTAAGATATGGCAGTGATTACCCCCTTTTAGGTAGGGCGGTCCATTTCCCTCTAAGGTTTGGGACAATCATGGGTTCCTGAATGATAAAAGAGACTCATATAGGACCTATGGAACCAGGGTGATGACCATGGATTGGGGTAGAGCTCATGTATTAGCTTTTGCCCACGTGCTAATTATTTTTTCCCGACCATATTTTTCATTTTGTGGTACAATTTCCTGTTAAATGTGGCCAATTATGTTTTTTTCTTTTTCTTTTAGCTGCTTCAACCTCCGAGGCATCATTATAGGCCTAACCCAAGGTGGGGGCAAGGGGATAGGGAGGTTGACCTAGAATGGAAATGTGGACCCAGATGGGAGAAATGATGAATAAGAGTATAGTGAGTTGAAAAGGAGTAATATATGCGGATAAAGGAGCAAGACCACACACCCAAAGTCAGGTTTTCCCAAGTAGTACCACCTTAGAACCAAATGGTCAATAAAGGAGATCCCACGGGACTAAGATCCAAGGGTAACATCCAAAAGTGATTAAGGGGACAAGAGCACAAACTAAGCCCACCCTTTCTGCCAAATCCTCCCATCAATCCATAACCAGAAGTATCAATGATAAGTAAACCCAATACTCAATTACCAAATGACAAGACATACCTTTAGATTCGAGAGGCCCACCTTCAAACATACAATCAATACAGGTGGGTGAGGGACCACATGGTTGGCTCAGGTGGTAGAGAAATGGCGCAACGAGCTAGTAGGAGGCTACAAGGGGTTGTTGGCTATCAATTGAGTTTCATCATGGAGAAAAAATTCTCCTGGGGATATCATCCATGAAGTGGTGGGTAACAGGGCCCTGTGGCCTCTTTTTCCAATCGTTGAGGGTTTTTTTGTGCTCATGTTGCAGTACCTCATCTTGGTTGTGTTGTCGCTCATATTGTACAAGCACAGTGCGACAATGACTCAGGTCGGGCGTTGCCACTCTAATCCCCGACCTCTCTTTTATAGTTGTCGACCAACAACAGGCTATGGTGGTATTCCCTAAGGAATGTGAAAATGCAAGGCTCATTGACAACCGACAAGTCTAGGGGACATGACTGAATGGCCTAGCCACTTGTTTGATTTCACCAAGTTAAAGGATTAGCTTATGATCCCAGTGCCTTATGGAATCAACTACTTGATTTAGATGAATTGAATCCCAGATGATCAGATGAACAGCCTGCTTAAGGAATGCTTAGCTATCCTATATGAGATGCAAGATCTATAATCTAGGTGGAATGCAAGATCTTGGTTAATTTGAGTTATATGCCTAGCTAAGTGAATCCCTAAATCCTTAACTATCTTGAGGCCAGTCTCTAAAGTAGGTTGTAGAGAGAATTCAAGGTGAAGTAAGCAAAGGTTTGGATAATGATACCTCCCCTTGAAATCTAACATACCCGATGCATCCAACGCGGCAGAGATTATGACTCTAACGACTGCAAGGTCATCGTTTTAACCACTAGAGAGGGTCTATCCTTCGCAAGCTATAAGATAAAGAGTGGCCCTATCTTTCAATCAACCAAATTTAAGATTAGATGTAAATTAATTAGATGCACTTCTAGTCTTAGAATGCAATGCAAGATGATTCACTGCTCTTAATTTAAGACTGCTTATGATATTAACAATGTAAACTTTGAAACAGGAACTGATACTGTTACCAATTTCATAGAGAGCAAAAAAGTGACCTGATTTTGAAAAAGGGCGATGTAGAACACACATTTTTTTTATAACATAATTTTTGAAACTTTAAATTTTTTTATGTACATTATGTTTTAGAATGTTAGTGATTTGCATGCTAATTTTAAAAAGTGGTGATTTTGCATGAGGCCTTTTTTTTAAGAGACCTATTTTTTTACTTTAAATTTTCTAATGTATAAAATGTAAATAATTATTTTCTAAATTTAACA